>JAIPMN010040791.1:0-10017 GCA_020650975.1 Apostichopus californicus
ATATATATCATTTCATCTTTATATTACAGCTCAATGCATGTTCATCTGGCGTCGCCAATCAGCAGCAGGACTCTGACGTCATTCACTCAATCCTCAAAACGATGGCAGTAATTTCAGTGAGGAAGGATCTAATAAAGAGTTTAGGTTGTAAACTGTTAATATCTTCCAAATACTACAAACAGCGCCAGATAGAGCTCCAGTATAATACACATGCAACTAGTCTTGTATGATTGTGACGTCATCAAATGCCTATATTCTCAAGACAATGGCATGGTGACTTGATGAAGACTGTAACTTTTACATTCATTGTGAATGGATCTTGTAGAGAGATTAAGTTGTACAATAATATTAATAAATACATATCCAAGAAATAAGTAAAATTTGAAAGATTACTGTTCAATTTACATTTTGTTTAAATTTGGATTACTTTATTCGGAATTTCAGTCTTTAAATATTATAGTACAAAAAAAGGAGTGTTATTAATGTTTCTTCAGCTTTTCTGGTTTGGTAAGATAAATGTATGGAAAACTCCTTTAATGCTAAATTGATGATGACGTCAGCCCCTTAGTACAGGCCTAAATATTCATGTCAATTATGTGATTTATACATTTGAATAACTCAACAAAATCAAGTTTTGTAATTTCGTTCTTACACCAAAGCATAGTTAGATGATTTCAACTACATTTGTCCGTGTAGAATTTGTACTTCAATGTTAACATGTTATTTGAGGACATAAAAGTCTCTCATCCCATTGTGTTTTGTGTTGTATTTAATGAACTGACATAACTGTCTCGGTATTATATTATATAGTCCAGTTACCTTTAACTCAGCTGTTCAAAGTAACTTGTCTCAAAATTAAACAAAATGTTATAGCAAAAGCAACCTAGACTGAATGCCAGTGGTCTACGACATAACAACATTATTGTTGTGCTTAAAGTCATCCTTTAATATGCTTCATATTCAACAACTTAGTTTTGTGCGCTAAAGTGTACAAATGTAACCTTTTATGTTTTGGAAGTCACGTTGCTGTCGTTCGGGGGACTAGAGGGGTGGGCGATGGGGAGATTCATGTTATCCTGTGACCATTTCTGAATATGATGTATATGCTTCACTGATCACGATCTATCTTATATTGAGAGACAGCGCCCTCATTTTCGCCAACTACTTCAAAAGTATGATGACGTCATTGTTCATCAAGTTGAAGAAACAATTAACAAATTGACTAATTATGTCTTTTGAATTTAGCTCAATGAAATTTAAAACAAAAAGATAAAAGCGAAGTACATGTTAGAAAGATGGAGTAACTATGAGAATCTCGTGCACGATATTACTCACCTTTCAGACGGGGTTAACCACAGGCAGCGTACATAATTTAAATTTATTGCTAGGTTTTCTTTATATTCGGAGAAGGGGGTGGGGTGTTTAGTAGATTCCTACTCCATCCTATCAAGAGATTAGGTTAACTTTGTAAACTGTTGATAACTCCAAATACTACAAAGAACTCCAATCAAAGATTCGATACATTACATGACCATACAGGCTAATTAGTATTGTAAAGTGTACAATAAGTCATTCCTTACGTTTTATTACCTACATTACTGTTCACATTTACTTTCTCTTCTAACTCTAAATTTTTTTGCTGTTCAAGCCAACATCAAATTACTAAGAACCAATCAAGGTTCTAATGACGTCATCCATCAACCACTACGTCATCAGTATATGAGACTATACATCCCTATCGTATTCGTTGTGTGTATGTGGATGGGCGGGGGGGGGGGGGTAGTGTAGGAGGGGATAAATGACGTACCCTCTACATTGGTGACCAAGTAATTGTATATATTAGTCATTTGCACCACCACCAGCACGCTTATTGTGTAATGGGAATTAAACTGTAATGTGCATATTTTTAAAATTTTCTTCCCCCCCCCCATTATGTAACAAAGTCTTTGTTACTTGCGTAACTGAAGAAAGAGGTTTCGCTTACTCGTGTGTCCCTGGTCAAGTATTGCTGGTGACCTGTTCTCAGCCTCCATGCACTCCTCGGTGCAGGGTATAACAACCTTCATTGGTCCAATTGTGTGTAATGATATGATTCATCCCAATTCCAGACCCCTATCTTCGATCCCAACCCCCATCTCATTCCCCGACAAGCACTTTACTACTTAGAACATTAAATAAACGCCTAATTCTGTTAATACTTCTAAAATATTTTTAAGCAGACATGTTTGGAATGCTTTGGATAAAATCTGTACATACTGTATCCACATACACTCAGTAACTAGGAGTGCGTGATTCAACTTTTCTGTGGTTTTCTTCGTTCCTACTTTTACTAATCTTGAATTAAACTGTGACGTATCGGTTACGTAACGTATTAAATCTCACACGAGTAGAGTCACATTAATTGTGTCAATGTAAAGACTAAATGACATACATTGGTTATCTACAATACCATTGTGTTATTAAAATCGATCTACGAGAACTTAGAGGTGATATTAATTAATATCTGTGATATGTTTGTTCTAAGCCAGGATTTTTCTTTCTGTTCCAATGTTTTATCGTTCTTAACATGAAGACAATAGGATGACGTGACAACTCTTAAAAGGATAGCTCAGGGGAAAATTCATTTGACCAATCATATAATAAGCATCCAATTCCTACCTTGCATTTTAAAGTTATCGATAGCTGAAATTGTCACAATTTGTAATATAAGTGAACTTGAAGCAAACAGGTGTGACGTCATAGTTACAGCACACTGATAGCAAATGTTCTGTTTATTCCTATGTTTAATTTTCTTGATATGACATTGGATTGTATAGGGTTACAACTTTGCTTTCGGGGATTTGAAGATATTAATACCCAAATGACTGTAGTATATTCATATTATATTGAATCCTCATATTGAAAAAGAAATCATGGATGTATATTTCCAACGGAGTAATGGATACTTTTCATACTTGCTTTATGTAGATGTTTTTTAGTGAGAAAGTGTGCCCTATTGTTTTGGCGTTGACCTTATGAATATTAATGAGATTATTGGATCAAACCTAAGGAGTTTTAAAGTAAAATAACTCCGCAACCTGAATTCAGATTGTGGCCAGACTTGGTATACAGTTGTTGGTTAATAGCTGGTACATGTAGGTAATCTAAGTCCCAAAAAATTCCAAGCACATTTTTACGCTGACAGGGCCAACTTTTATTACCACCCCACATGCATTTTGGGACACATTCTTTGGGCTTGAATTTGTGAAGCCCAATATTTTTTGAGCCATTTGAGCGCAAAATTTTGTTGGGCCCAATTTTTTGGGAGGTGCCAATAATTTAAACTTGCAAATAATTCCACAACCTTAAATCAGATCATATCCAAGCTTGGAATACAATTTTGGTTAACAGCGGGTACATGTTGGCATAAATAATATGATATTTGGGTGATGGTTACTACACTTTATAATTCCACTATTCAATTAACCATAGTGACCGTTGGACTCTTGTTAGTATTTTATCATCTTTATTTACCTTCCGTTGTTTTTATAGTCCTCAATAAAGCCTTGTCTGTTAAGACCATACGATCATGTGAGCTTACATAATTTAACAATATTGAATATGATCATAACGCTGATAATGTTCTGTACATTAAGTAAACATTAATACAATGGTATGCTCTCTGTGTTTAATTTTTAATTTTTATTATTTCCTTTTTTTCATTTTAATGAATCTTTTAAAGTGTTTATTTGTTTGTGAGACTAAAAGGAGAATCAAACCCAACACTCATTTTAATAGTATTTGTTAGGTAAACTATCGATCATTGTAATAGTATGTGATAGGTTAGCTATTGATCATATTTACTATGATGTGATAGGTAAACTATCGATCATATTTACTATTATGTGATAGATAAGCCTTCGATCACTATCATATTATGTAATAGGTAAGCTATCGATCATTTTCATATTATGTGATAGGTAAGCTATCGATCATTTTAAAATTATGTGACAGGTAAGCTATAGATCATATTTAATATTACATGATAGGTAAGCTATCATTTTAATAAGATCATTTTAATAGTATGTGACAGGCAAGCTATCGATCATTTTAATTTTATGTGATATGTAAGCTATCGATCATTTTAATATTACGTGATAGGTAGGCTATCGATCATATTTACTATTATATGATAGGTAAGCTATCGACGAGCAAGTCACTTTAGGTCACTTACGCATTTGAGAAAAAAAACCACATTTGATTTTGGAGATATCGATTCTTGATTTATTGTTAAGATACAAGACTCGTATACTTGAATAAGTTTTAATTTTTACATTTTGTCTTCAATAATTGCTTCATTAACAGTCTCCTTTTCTAAGGTTTATCAGCAGAACGTTAAACAGTTATTGTTTTATCATTACATAATTTTGGCGTAGCAAAGCTGATAATTTATTTATATATCAAGTAATTCTTAAATGAAAAGATCGTCTCTGTATAGTATATACTCTTCATTTTGTTCTTTCATTGTTATTTTATTGCGTCTTATAAATGATTCTACTGATTTCATTTTATTTCAGATCTTCTTTATTTCTTTAAATTCCGATATTTTTCTTCGATTTATAACAATTTTAAGACCAACTAATACTTGCTCTAATTATTGTTATCTTTAGTCATTAATTGTTGGATTGCATTCTACTTCATCTTTTTATTAATTTTACTTTCTTTCAATATTTAGTTTGCTTTATTTCGTTCCTCCTCTTCCTATGTTATGGATTAATCTTTGATATTACTCACGCGTAATACAGTGAATATTAGAAGAATATTGTTAAATGTTATCATAATAACAAAGACTGGCTGTCTACCGTTATACCATTAATTGTGTTATTCAAAATCAAACTAATCCAATGTATTAGACATTCATTAATAACAATGACATGATTTGCTTTTCAATCAGTTCTTTGTTCCATGATTATTATCTCTAATTATGTTTCTTTGAAGACAATAGGAACAAGTGACTGACGTATTAGAGTAAGATAACATGACAATACATGATAATGATAATAACAAAGATAATGTTCTGTATATTTTAACATGAACCTTCAATGCAATGATCGGCTCTCCATACATATCTTTCATTCTTCTTGTATCGCTATTTTGCTACTTTTTATTAATGATGCTGATTGATGATTAATGAATATTCATGATCTCTTCATTGTTATTCAGTTTTTGTCGAATTTGCTTTAACTCAATTGGATATTGTGAAGCCATAAAGTGTACCAATATAACCCAAGCCCCGTCCCGCAAAACAGTATATATTTACATATATACAACACAGACTAACAGATAAATATGGAAGAATTACTGCGTTGCAGTATCTGTTTATTATATTACATATTTCCAAGGAAATAATTATCCCTTTTTTTGTAATTGTTCTTGGTATCTTCTGTATTTCTGCATGCTTGTACAAATATACAATTTTTACAACCAAACACACTTGCTTTCTTTGAGGCGATCCTGGTCTCTCATTGTGATACACTTACAACCGATTAATCCCGTTTATCTGTTACTATATCATAAATTCATCTCCTAGAATCTTATAATGAGATTATTGATATGTACTGATGTTGTAATGTCAATGGAAGCAATAAAAGAAAACTAATCAGAGAAATATTGTCAACAGTGTTATGTAACATGTAGTCTATGTACTAACTTGTAATTCCAATCTCTTACTCTGTTATATCCTGCATCAAGGTCACACAGAAGGTTATGGCTATACAGTAACTCTCAAAACAGATGAGGCTGGTATAGTTGTGGTCGAGATAAAGAAATTCTTCTTCTCCTGATAAAAGTTTCGCTATCGCTCTGTGTGCCGTAAATTTAAACTTTCTGTTCAAGTTCATCCCAAACTTTTCTAGAAACAAGTGTTGGTCCCGCCTGACCTCAGATGACATTCGCCAGAAATTGAGTGAAACCGGTAGATGATGAGTATAAACTTGGTATATGATTCTGGCCTAGTTACGTAAGTTCAAATATAATTTGATGTCATTAAAACCAAACTAGAATCTGTTTAACACTGTTTAGCTGCTCCAAAGACTTGTTTTGATCTGTAATTCAAAGGCAGAATATTTTGTGTCTCACAATTTAATGAATGGTTCTGTATCGTTTCATTTCTATGACTGAGTAAATGGCTTATTTTATCCTTCATGCTGTGACTTTGTGGTCTGAAGTGCAAGAGATATATCTTCTCGTTAACAGCGCACATTATGGAATACCGCAAGCTGACATATTGTGGCAATTCATCCTAAGCAAGCGATAGTATCAGATTGATGAAAAGTTCAATGATGGGGTCATGATTGTTCCTAGTTAATTGTGTATGTGTTCAATTAGTCAACTATAATATTCATTAAATTAATAAACAAACAAAAAAACAGAACACACATCAAAGTTCAAGGTTGACAAAACGAAAGGTTCTCTCTATTTGCACGACGATAAGGAGTATTTGGTTGAATAACGAGAAAATTTGACTGGAAAACAGGCTGATGTTATTTTACGTCAGTGTTTGATAAGACCACTAAACACGTTAAGTAATAACACGAACTTAAGTTCAAGTTTAGCACAAGTGAAATTTAGTTGATTAGCTGGGAAGTGGATGGGGGTTGGGAATTTTGAATCAGTAGCATATATGACGTCATGATCAACTGTTGGTGTGTAAGATATGCGGCACCACATATATTGCACGGGAAGATTAAAGTGGAGGGAAGGGTATGGCGGTGGATTTATTGGTTTGGTTAAGTTCCATTATGTACCTGTAGTACTGGGCTTCATTCGCTTCAATATCTTACTATAAACAAAAATAAAACAATGTTGACGTATGTGAAGTATATTTTTACCCCTCTTTTGGGAGTTGGCGGGAAACATTGTTTAACAAGAAGAAATTATAACGCAAAAAGTTAGTTGATCCATTTCGAGGGTGAGACAGGAACGGCATGGGTGTGAAAGGCTTCTGTGACCGGAAAGATGTTAAAACCTGATCATGTTTGGTTAGGTTATGGGTGAAATTATTTTAACGATTAACGACGCTTTAATTGTACCTTCGTGTTTATTTGTAACATTTTTTTCGTCTCCCTAGACAAGCCATGTAAGGTTTACTCCTATAATAATATTATCAACCTATCTAACCATGTGGCTTTGGCCGTACACATGCTGATAAGAAATAAACTGTTTGAACTAATAATACAGGATAAAATACATTTGTGTTACCTGACACAAACTTAGTGTAAGTTTTCACTGCTTCATTTACAAGCATTCTATCTGCATGTATTATTACATCGTGTAATGATATCTTAATTTACCTGGAATTACTCTTAAGAAAACGTTACTTAACACATCAGTGATGAAAAGAAAGTGTTCCTCTCTTTGTAAACCATAAAGCAGCCGTATTACGACTTACAAAGAATGTTACCAAAATCTTCAAAGTATTCAAAATTAGATTGCAGTTAATCAAATTTAAAGTATCTTGTTTTAATTCGGTTAATGAGAGCAATTAATAAAGTACATAAAGCTTGTAACCCGTCGTCACCCAGCTATTTTTTTTTCTAGATTAAATCCTTTGAAGAACTAAAGATGAACTTGAAACATCCAAACTTTAAGTTACTGTTTGTTTGAATTAAGCATAACAATTTTAACGAACAACTTTGTTACGGTAGTCCTGAAGCGAACAACAGATTTATCAAAATCAACTGAATTATTTGTTTTAAATATACAAATAATAATCTGCTTAGCCTAAAACGAAATAGTCCAACGTTACAGACTAGCATTCAATCTAAAAAATGCACTTAAAATATATTGCATTCAAAGTGAAATCATTTCTCTGCACTGACCTTAACAATATCAGCATTGATCGCCGCACAGTTCTCATATCTCTTGAATAAATGGTACAAGCGCCCTCTAAAATGATGAAGTTTGAACCACACGGGAGAAGGACACAACTATCATTTGATTATAACAAAGTTACCGTAAGATGAAGAATGTGGATTACGGTCAGGATAGTCAGAGGGAGGTTGTAGGATTATTTAGATCATCCATGTTTATTTGAGATTGGAAGGGCCGCCCTGACGTAAGTTAGTTGTTGATGTTCACAATAATGAATATTCAAAGAACATCATGATATACATATTAAACATCAAGAGAAACAAAGGTGGAATCAGAGCAATATACAGCTTACTACCGTATAAGCTATTTCCATTTTTAGGAGGTTAAGGGGCGGGGGAGTTTTGAGAGATTATAACCAATTTGATTTCGTTAAACGTTGTGAATACAACTATACATTTACAGGCTAAATTTAGTTATAGCTAAACCATTCCATTTGAACGATATGTTAATGATGGGAGTTAAAGGCCTAATTGGTTTTTATGTACAGAATTTGAACAGGATGACTATCGAAATATTGCTCGTTATGGACATTTGGCATATATGGATAAAAACGATTATTCCGGTTAATTAGTCAATAATCTAGCAGTTTGAACGATAAGCCTGCATTGTCGGTTGAAAAAAAAACTTGATTAACAATGATAAACTCCGATTATTAACCAAACAAGCGGTCTAAATTTTAACCGATAATCCAGTTTTCCTGCCTATAAGCTTTCATTTGCAGTTGTAAAACCTGGAGTACCGGTTCAAACAAGACCGGCAATGAGCAATAATACAATTTTCCCGACAGAATAAAACTAGAATAAATCATTAGTGGGTATTTTGCTTTGCCATACACGTGATTCAGGAATAATTTCGACATGCGAGGAAACATCCGGTAAGATTAGCATAACAATACGAGTAAAATCCCATTCCGAATGAGAAGAAAACCGCAGGTGGCTTTAGCTTTATGAAACATTCCAGGGACATAATTTTGTTCAGAATTTGAAAATTTTTCTCGTGAATAAATTCATTTCAAAACATACCCATAATGTTCCACAGAATTTCATCTATGGACAACTAATATAGATGAACCTTCATCAACCCCTAACAGACCGGTCAAAATTGCACGAGTGGGGGGAAGTATGATAAAGAATGTTGGTCAGGAAGTTTCGAAAATTCAGACAGTTAATTTATGTAATTAAATTAGTATTTAGTTGGTCTACTAATATTAAAAACTCTTATAATGGCTACTATTAAACTTGGGGGGGGGGGGGCTGCAAATATTTTTTTTGAAAATTTGGGCAATTTGCTGAAACTTTTTCGGGCACCTACTGAAAGGAAAATAAATTGCAATGATGTAGCTAAAGAAAATCAATAGTTTAAAAAAAAATCTCCTTGGTAATTAAAATAAAGTTCTTAGCTTGCCCGACTAATTCGCCATTTCGGTAATAACACGGCAAATGATTGTATGTAATTGGCATGCGATGTAATAACCGATGCATGCCTATATGATATGTAAATGAACATGTTGTTCATATAGACAATTTGGAGGTTGTTCATCCTGGAACGCCATTTTCTGTTCATGCTCACTGATATGATGTGATATCTGCTATTTGCTTTACAAATTTGAATAATTTAAATGAGACTGAAATAAATAACTTTTATCTGTTTATTGTGCAATGCCCCACATTCTTTTCATTTCGAAAGACGCACAGTTTCAAGTTCATTACACACTGAAGGCTTCGATTCTCTATCTGCCTTCGGTTTATGGAAGATCTTGGGATTTTCATCCCTAAATATCGCTAGATATTGCTAGATATCACTAGATATTGCTAGATATCCATACAGTTTAGTGTCCTTGGGATTTCTTGGGATTTTCGGGGCCTGATCTTGGGAAATTGCAAACTCGGAAGTGGTCACACTCTATGTAGGTCAGTGCACGACCTTATAGACGTCACTAATACACAACCCAATCACTTGGTATCGATGAAGTGGTGTGTTGCCGGATTTTATCAAGGTCTTGGTACTATGGGCGAAGGTCATTAATTATTTCGTAACTCACAGGGAAGCGATTAGAGCAGTGGCGTAGCTACGGGGGCGTGGGGGGGGGGGGGGGGGGGGGGGGGG
>JAIPMN010040799.1:972-43827 GCA_020650975.1 Apostichopus californicus
TCCGCCCCACCATATTTTTCACTGGGGGGGGGCTGGCGCCCCCCATCCCCCCCCCCGGTTCCTACGCCCTTGTGCTAGATAGTCAAGATATACCCACTAAGGTACAAACTTGAACTGTTCAAGCAAGCAATGCATTTACTATTATAACATGTCCCGTCAACTTAATGAAACAATTACGTCTGAAAAGTTTCTTAATGTCCGGGAGTAATTTTGAATGTCAGAACCCTCCCCTCCCCCACCCACTCCCAAAAAATGTAACTTTTGAAAGCTTTAGAAGACTTATAACACGATATCATTTTGAGGCCAGACTTTTATATATTACGTTCCATCGCTTATACATTTAGTTCAACAATATGCAAACAATTTAAGGAAAATGTATGAATTATCGATTGATAATGTTACACAATTTATCAAGCATGAAAAGGAATTGTATTTCATAAGTATAGTTATTATTTTCTTAAATGTTATCAACATTTTGCATGCATTTGCAACAGTTGTTTATATATTGCATGAAGGTGCGCGTGTGTGGGTTGGGGAGGGGAGAGGTAATGTGGGTTGGGGTTCTTCAAAAGTATAGATGAGAACGAATGATAAGGCCATCTATGCGTGCAAATGGTACCACGTGTTTGTGTTATGGCTATCAGTATGTCAGTTAATTATGTTTGCTCTTGAATATCGTATCTTGAATCAGTGGGTAACCGTGCACAACGCCTATCAAGAAAGTTACCTGGGCCAAAGTCCAACTTGGTTCATTGGCTCCATCCTGTGTGGTGAAAGGGGTGGGGGATGGGGGGGGGGGCTTAGAAGGAGAATAAGGATGGGATATAGCTTGATTTTATTCTTGTGTATACTCACTTTATAACGTTAATAACGTTCGTTCGTTTGTCTGTTCATTTATTCATCCATCCTTCTTCTCTTCGTCCATATATCCATCTATCCTTGTATTCACGTCATTCATTCATTTATTCACTCACTTCTTTACTCACTGATTTACAGACTCACTCACTCACTCATTCATTCATTCATTCATTCATTCATTCATTTTCTGAAATCACTGAGGCCATTACTTTATCTTTTTCATTGCTTCTCCCGTTCATTCATCGGTCTGTGCGTTCATTTATAGATACATCCATCCATCCTTCCTTCCATTCATCCATACATGTATCGATTGTTCTATTCACTTCATTCTTTCACTCACTAAGTCATTAATTTTCTGACACCAGGCCTTGGACCTTACGAATGTAAGATGTTGCAACGATCCTCGTAAGACATGTTCCCCTCCTCGACCTCTGGCTCTCTCCTTTGACAATGTTCTATCTCTTGTTCAGTATCCCATCAGACCAACATCGGTAGGTCTTTATCTGATACTCTTTCAATCGTCTCTATGCAGCGAACTGTTATACATTCTATATGAACTTTCCAAAAAAGTATATCTCCCTTGTAATATATCTAATCTCTATGCTTTTCATATGTACTATATTTTAGCAGCACTGCGCTATTTTAGGATTTATATATAAATGCAAAAAATTATCGTTCCTTAAGAAATGTCTGGATGGAGGGTGAGCTAGCGCGCTCTTGTAGGGCGCGGGTCGGGGGGGGGGGATGGTGTTGCTTAATGGCCTTTAATTATGTTATGTTCAATCACTCAATTTCTTGGTCATTATTAGCACCGTGACTTTTTTGTTGTTGTTCGTATTACATTGTTGGTCCCTTCATCTTTCTTTCCCCCTTATTCAACTTCCCTCGAGAGGTCGACCTCTCGCCAGTCCACTTCACCAAATCCTAATTTGTAACCAACAGTTCGTACTTCTTCACATTTCGGTAAAGGGATGGGGTATGGGACTTAGTAAATGTGGTTATCATCCTTAATATTCGTGACAAATAGCGTACTATGATTCATTGTATTTTGGTAGATGGCGGTCAACAACAGAATGAATTCGGATTTTGATTTCCGGCATGATCTGTGGTACGTATGAAGTTACGAATATAGTATGTGCTTAAAGTGCAATAGTTGCAGTACACCTGAGACATTATTGTGGTTTGCTTTGCCCATCCCAACCACCCACCCACCCCGCCCCTTCATACCCCTTCAATCACGAACACTATAAGAGCCGTTAAAAATTGATATCGAATTTGGGCTAACATTTAAAAATTATCTATAATAACAAATTAACCGCTCTTGCACTTAAAATAGAATTAATACTAGTTTTATTATTTGAGTGTAGTCTATAGGCAATGTTCTTGCATGTCAATTACGATTTTATCCAAGAAATTAACTCTCTCTCATCCCTCATTACTGACCCGGAACCCTTGTTGTATTAACTGGCATGAATTCGCAACGGATAGGCCATCATTTCAAGAATAAGACATATCGCTATATTCCATTCATCATATACCGGCCTTTACCAAAAAGATATCAATTTATAAGCTTATACTTCTATTTTAGAGAAAGAGTATCTTTTGCCAGTCTCTATTATTCAATTTCTTGCTATATTTCTTTCTCTTTTTTCCATCAGGTATTCTCTTTATGAGTTTGAACAGCCATTCCTGAATCAATCCTTTGACCTCCGCTTGACCTTTGACCTACCCGATGCTGGTGCTCATGACGTTTTTGCCCAACTAGATTTGAAACACAAATTTAGGACTGTACAACAAGCTGAGGTAGGTTTGGGTTGTGTGACCCGATACAATGTGCGGGGTTTGAAAGTAATATCCCATAACAACGCATGATGAGGTCAGCCTGAATATTTCCATGCATATACCAGTAAAAAGAACTGTTATTTATTATTTGAGGAAATCCTGAATTTTCTTTTCTTTTTAATCTGTTTATGTTATTCATAAATTCCTAAGTTTTCCAAAGAAATGATTCATGTTTATCGATCAAATTGAAGTATACCACATTTTATGTATTTATTACTTATATGTTATATTCCTTTTACTTGTAAATTTCTCTACGGTTCCTATACAGAAATATACTTTAACAAACAAAAAAGGTGTACTGTACTATGGCCATATCATACGTGATAGTCACATGACCACATTCATGATTTAGGATGGTCAGGCTTGTTATGGCTCAATGGTTCTTTCTCGTGACATTTCTTTCTTAACCCTTTTAATTGTTAGACACTTACGTCAGTGAGAATGCGTCCACGGCCACCACTTGGTGAAGACTTCATCAGGACCAACCAGTTTCTCCTAGTTCCAGAGATGGCTGTTGATGACAACGAAGACAGACAAATAACAGTGAGAGTGGAAATATGTTATTATATTTATTACTCAGTCCTGCAAATTGTACGACATGTTCTCTTTCTTTTGATTTACATTTCATTTTAATAGGCTACTGACAAAAGAGGTAAAGAATACCTGGGACGAGGGAATGTGATGGGGTGGGAGGGGGGCAGGGGGGGGGCAGCAGGTGATATGTTGAAACAGCTCAATCGGAACCAGAAAGTTGAGTTGAAGCGAAGACCTGTGGACCTCACATTATTAAGTGAAAATAGTAAACCGGTTAACTTCTTATACTGGTAACAGTACGCTGATATACGTCTTCCCTGCATCTATTGGAGTAAGATACAATTGTACAATTAATTGTTTTAAAATAACTCTTTCACTCCCTTATGACTATAGTCTACAATAAAGACATAGGACATGTCGGGAATAAAGAGGGAATATAGGCGGGACGGGTTTGGGAGGGAAAGATTGCCGAAGTCCGCAAGAATTTTCTAAAAGAAGAGGCAATATGGGTACATTTGTCAGTATAGGCCTAACATATCTTGGAATTGATTACAAGAAGGATTCTCTACGCTAGATTTTTATTAATCGCTGTTCAGGCTGACCAAAAGGAGTACTCGGTTCTCATCCAGTCACCGACCAACGATATCCCTGACGACCCGAATTACTTTGACGAGAAATCTCAGTGCTACATTGATGTCGACCAGCTCCCGTATCCGGATCAACCATGCATGCACTCTACCATCTTACACAGCAGTAAAATCTCGCATGACGTGTTTTGTGAGAGTAAGGTATGATGTCATTGCTTTATATAGCCTAATGGGCTCACCATATAACTTGACATAAATATTCAGATAAAGCAAGTTTAATCAGTATCATAGTAATATTATGCTTCATAATCAACAGCTTCTCAAGAAACATGTTTAAACCTCTTTCTATATTAACAGTTTGGACAAGCATGGAATCAGTCGACGCCGTGTACTTTAAGCTCATCTCATGGAACACTGAACGATCCACAGTCCATCCCACGTGACCGAAAAGCTGTTGCATTCAACTCCCAAGAGTCGATCTTCCTTTCTATATCCATCGAATTTGGAAGTGGAAACAAGATCTCGCTAGCTGAGTTACCAAATGAGATTCGGGAACAGACCAAGATTCTGGCTGTGTTGATTCGCAATATGATGGGGGCATCCGTCAACTACATGCTAGACAATCTCATGCACGTCATAAGAGGCTGCATCGCTACAATCAGTCGAGAAGTTGATCTCCAAGTCCAACGTTTACTGGCGAATCTCGAATTGCACAAAGCGAAGTGGTCCGCTATCGTCGATGGTTATTACACCTTGAAGGATCGTCTCTGTTACGTCATCTATGCCTTTGACCTATATGTATCTACCATCAAATACATCGCTCACATCTTGGCACCATGGGTAGACTTGTGGTTATCCTTTGTTGATATGATTACCATTCATGTCGATGAGTTGTCAGCTTTCGTTCATAGCTTCTGTTATTTCGACCGGATTCCAATCGAGAAATCAATGTATCATCGATGGAATACGACTTGGTCAACAGTTACTAGTATTGAACGTGACATCGAGACTTATCAACTGAAGGACGCCCTCTATGACATCAACAGAACCATCCTAATGTCTGCTCTCGCCAACAGTGTTATTGGTAGGTATATTTCTCACATTTCAGATTTAAGGTGGTTTCTTTTTATTGAAGGAGAGGTCGGGGAGTTGGTGGGGAGGGGGGTTCTATTATGAAAGAAAGAAGAGACACACTTTACATGACGCAAGTACATGTTTTGGTATTATTCCATCTCGATTTAGAGGTAGAGTGACAATAACCTAATGAGATGATGAGAAGGAGCTGGTCACGGTTCATTCAAAGGAAATTGGCCACGTATACCCGCCATCGTGTATTTATAGCCTCTAAGGAAGATGAGGTCGGCCATGCTGACATTGACATAATTCTTTTGTCTTTTCTTCAGGTTTAATGTCCATCATAAGCCTGCTACTCTGCCTCAAACTAACTACAACCAGGGACTGCTCTCAACCATGTGGACGAGTTTCTTGTATTGATGTGATCGTTTCTGCAACTTACAACACCGCCTCCGCTGACTTTGGTAAGATTATTGACAATATTAAACTAACAGGAATAATTCAGGCGCGGATCCATGGACCCATGGACCCACACAAATAATTTAGAGTAGTTATTAGAACCCTGTGTATGTAGATTTAATTATAGACCTAATTTATAGTACATTTATATTGCACGTCTACAGCGTTAGTTTATCTGGGGGGGGGGGGGCCCACACCATCCCTACATGGCAGTCGGCTTCGACGACCTCAGGGTCACAACCACTCCATTACAAGATCTTGGATCCAGCCCTGGAATTATGGTGTAGCCTACTATATAAAGTGGTTACGACCTACAACAATGGTCAACGTAACTGCGAGAACTTACTTGTCGATTTTATGTTAATGAGCTCTTTCATGAAATTAAGTAATGAGATGGCGTGATATAATGTCAAAGGTCATTAATAAATAACACTGCTAGTACTGATACCGCGATAGTAGAACTTTTAATAGTTTCTGAATTACTTTTACTACTTATATTCCATCCCAGTTTCCACATGCCGTTTTGCATTTTATAAAATGGAAACAATTTTTATTTTAAATTTGGTAGACACCGACATAACCGGCGACACCGACACCGACACCGAAGAAACCGAGACATTTGTCACTCCCCTGCTTACACCGCGAAACTCATCTTCGTCAACTGGTGTAGACTTTACATGCAGGACGAAGGTCCTCAAAAAGTCTGCTTCTGAGGGTTGGCTCTGCAGTCACCTGATGAAATCGAAAGACAGTGATGATATGTTGGCCAGATGTCTGTCGGAACGTGACGTCACTCTCAGCAAGTATGGCAAGAAGACACAGAGGTAATATAGAAATGTGACGGCACGATAAAGGGATGACGTCAGGTTGGGGAGGGTTACACCCAAAGGTTCCCAAATAGGTATAGATTCACATCAAATCATTGGCTCACTAAATTAACATATAATATATTCAAGATACCAATCACACTAAAGCCGACCACGAACTGTTCGTATGAAGAAGTCTGATAAAACCCCCTATAACTCGAATGTCGGGACCAAGCTGTCGATATTCGTCAAGACCCATTGTAGTTTTAACTTGGGAAGCCTGAAGTTTGCTCTTGTGTGGGTTGGGGGTTTCGGGGGGGGGGGGGTTAGGAAGGTGTTGTTTGTCACCGAATTTCTGTATTTGTGCATGTTGCAGTAGTGAGTGAGCAGGAAAAGTGTTAAAATAAAAGCATTTCGTGTTGGAAATAATCCCTCATTCCTCGTTTTTCCTCCTTCTGTGTATCAGATGCCACTGAACGTGTTTTCTTAATTGATTCTGCGCGTAATGAAATTTACTTTTTTTTTAAATTTTTGTACCTTTTCTTGTATATCCACCATAAGTGCGAGCTACATAACATCTCTACTCTATGACGGTGACGTCAGCAGTGCCTCTGGATCGGAGATGAGCAGCAATGAGACACTCTCGACTTACTTATCAGACGATTATGACGGTTCTCTTTCATCAGCCGACTTCTCATCTCACATGCTCTCGTCATCTTCAGACTCCTCCGTCAGCCTCGCATCCTCATCCACTGCTTCCTCCATCAGCTTGCCTCCTTCTGCCGTCGCCATCACTGAGGCAACACTGGCCACCGGTGACGCCGCTAACATCCAACTGGACGAGCCCACTCCTGCCGTCTCTGAATGTATCGCTGAAATAGGCAACGATATCACCGAAACCGTCAACATCGACATGCCGTTGAATCATCGCGATCTTCACACCGAGATAACCGAACAACTAACGGGTACCGGAAATCTTCCAAACGGTCTCTTCTACCCGAATCTCGAAGAAACATTGCTTTTCCTTTCTCTTACATTGTTTAAAAATAATTTTTTTAATTGAGTGTCATGTTACATTTTTTTATTTTTTTTCCAAAACCTAAAACTAATTAATCATTTTTTTTCTCTAAAATTTATTTACCAAAAATTTATTTACCAAAAATTTATTTACTATAAATTTATTTACCAAAAATTTATTTACCAAAAATTTATTTACTAAAAATGTATTTACTAAAAATTTATTTACCAAAAATTTATTTACCAAATTTTTTTACCAAAAACTTATTTACCAAAAATTTATTAACCAAAATTTTTTTGTATTAGACTGCTATAAATAAATTGATAAAAACTATGTCATTTCTTGTTTTTTTTTTCTTTTGTATTTTGTTTTCTCACGAATTTGTGCGGCTTTTTCTTCCATTATTGCTCCCTATGCCCTCTTGACATAACTTTATAATGATTAAAGGCAAAAGCTAATAAATCTACAATGTACGTGAAGGCGCACAACACTTAAGGATAAAATAACGGCACGCCTATATTTATTTCAGAGGACAATGTAGTAGGCCCAATATAGTTTACAAAGGCATGGTCGAATTAATTATCTTTGGATGTATCAAACTGATAAAACGAGGACATTGACCCTATGCGTCATGGTACATTCATCCATCCATACGTTAGAGGACCCTTCTTCCATATAAAAACAGTTTTTCAACTGAGGCGTTATTAGGACGAATCCATGAGCATGTGCACACAAATGTTTTCAGGGCAGAGAGAGAGGGGGAGGGGAGGGGGGGGGGGTAAGACCGCCGATTGCAAATGTTCTCACCATATTGAACACCTCTAAATCTGGCCTTATAGCCTACATGCCATCAGTATTGTCATCCAATATGCTACAAAGTCAGCTATTTGTCACTATGAACTACAACCACTCTCAAGTTCATTTCCCCAAATTGAGACATTTGTTACATAATTCAACAATTCTCAATGACATGGAATCACTTAAAACATTTTAGCAAGTTACCACCATAAAAAATGGTATAGCTATAATAGTGACATATAACTAAACTAACTGTTATATATAATAGTTAAGAATACGGCGACCGTCAAGGTGGTTTCGAGGGAGTTTACTTTAAACTTAAGAGACTACATGAAATATGAAGGGAAAAAAATCATTTGATGATACCTAGTTCCGTGAGACTTCCTTATGCAGTTGCTGTCACCATGTAAACCTATGAATTTGCTTATACCTTGCAAATAATTACTGATTCTAAATTGTCACAAGATGATGAAAAGAGTTTTGAAACCATGTGGTCATGTGTAGTATATAACTATAAGCCTAGCTATTACATTGGCTAAATATAGTAAAACCTCCAGGCTCTTTACACCACCGTTCTTCATCAACAAATATATATTGCGTGTAACAGCACGCATACTAAAGCCCCAATTGCTGCTTTGGCGATATTAAAGTTGTGATGGCCCCTCATATCCGAAGAAAGGTTCTTTTATTTGCTCTGTTCGCGCTCCATATTTTGAAAGGCCTAAGCTAGATAAAGTGATTCAAGGGATTCCCCTGGCCCAAGATTGATTATTGATGACCTATGTTGGTCTTTCTCTAGAGGCAATACTGACGGCCAAAATAATATAACGGTTAATTTCTTTGCAAATGCATTACATGTTTTACAACGTGCTGAATTGTACAGGTCTGCTTTAGCAGTTCGCTGCATTTCATTTTCGTGAGTAGCCTAAGTTAGGCCTAGCCTAAGTTTATATTAGGTTAGCCCAAAGAATCCCCTCTCCAATTCTATGGGTTAGCCTGACACTAGGCTAGTTAGGCCTAGACTTCTTTCTCTGTAAGGCCTTTCCCTCGCCTAATGGGTTAGTGTTAGATTGTTATAGCTCCAAATTCATTAGAGACACAGAATTAAATCACATGTGTACAATTAGCCCTTGTTTTTATTTTGAGAATGACACAACATTTGTCATTTAATGTTGGGAATTTTCATAAACATGACTTACTCATTCTGTTCTGGGGTGAAGGGGCAGTTGCTGTGGTGATATAGTCAGTATTGCGAATTTCGGAACACTGCGAATTTCGGACACTCCTAAGAAATGCACGATTTCACCATGACAACCTATAGCAGCAGCAGCCAATTTCACGAAAAACTACGAAGATACAGATACTTTCTCTCCAAAATGACCCGTGTGCAAGTAAATTACTTACATATTTGTCAATAAAATGACGGAGATATATGAAGTCTGTTATAATTACTGAAAGAGCAACTGCGCCACCAATTTTATCACCAGCGCCACACTGTGGGAACGAGTGTCCGAATTTCGCAATACTCTAGCAAAGAAATACCAGTTCCACAATCACGAAGAATCTTCTTTTTTACAACGTGAAAACAGTTTGCAGGAAAGAAAGTTTGGCCGTGTATCTTAATATAACACACTTCTACCACCATATCAAGTATATTTTCAGGTGATTTATACCAGAAGATATAGTTTTGGGGTGATTTAAGGCTTAGGTGTCCGAAATTCGAAGTGTCCATGCTACTGATAGAGCCTGTAAACAGAGATTAATGAAAAGGTTTGAAAGTGTTAAGGTCACTGAGCCTCTGTTCTGGGGTGGAGGCTCTGTTGCAGTGGGATATAAAAGTTTTATTTTGAGAATGACATAACATAAGATGAAAGTTATCATACAAATGACAATGTCTCCGAGCCTCCGTACCGAGATGGAGGGGCTTGTGACAGTGTTGATACTGATTGAGCTAAAAACTATGGTAGTTTAATGTTGACTGCACGTACAGAGAATATTACGTAACAATGTTTAACTAAGTCCACTGAGGCTCTATCGTATTGTGGATGTGCAGTGAGAACTCACATTGGCGGGCTATTCTCCTTAAATTGAGTTACAGCCTACCAAAAGGGAGTAGTATGGTGCGTTCAAACACTTAACTTGAGTTCAGTGACATTTTAATTGTTTGAACCATAATAGGACACAGCCTAGCATAGCTCATAGTATCAAACTAAAGTTCTCAAAACAGAAGAAAGCATTGTCAAGAAACTTACTGTAAATTAATGCCATTTGGATGAATTCATTGTGGACCTAGCCTAGGCCTACATAGCCTAAGTCTGTTTCTTTTATTCACTTTAATCTGCTTATATTACCATAGCCTAAGTCAAGAAGTAATAAAAACGAACTTTTGACAACAAATTTGTGAAATATTTAACAGTCCAACAGTGGGTTGGTTGCAACCATGAGACGACATGAGACAATGTTGTCTCATGTCACATTCTTTCTCTCTCCCACCTGACAGATTTCCTCCTTTTTGAGTTGAGAAATTAGATTGTTTGTGCCTCACCATGTCGGGAGAACTGAAGAGTTTCCTACATATGTGGTGTCAGTCTAAGGGTGTTCCGTTTCCTACCTACGATACAAAGCCGTCGGGAGGTTCTAAGCATCGTCAGAGATTCCTGTGTGAGGTTTGTATTTTTTACAATTGATTATCACAAAATTTTGAATTATTAGTGCACTGTACCTGGCAACCCTTAGGCCTAAATATTGAATACATCAAAGCAGGCACCTAACTACAATAAAAGGTATAATGATATAAAATGTAGGCTTGTTTAAAGGAATAGAAATCAGATAGCTTACCAATTGCTTAGCTGGTCACCAAAGTTCAGTAAAACAAGTCAGAAATCTCAGAAATAGCCTTTATGTATTTGTCTTTGGTGTTTTTCCACATCGTATGTAAGTTTTAAAACTGAGTGAAAACCCTCAATGAACTATCTAAACTTTCGACTTTAATATTGTTACTGTTTTCCTCTATTAAAAGATTACTAGAAATCTTACAAATTGACATAATGATGATAAAGCTATATCAATACTTCTCTCCTAGCTGAGAATGGAAGGCTACACATATGTAGGAGTGGGCAACTCTACCAGCAAGAAAGATGCTCAGTTTAACGCAGTGAAAGATTTCTTGAACTACTTTGTGAGAGAAGGTTATATCAAGGCTTCTGATGTTCCACAGCTACAGGTGAGTTTAAAATTGAAGCAACGTAGCAGGCCGTCAGGTTTTATCAAATATTTTTTGCATGTGGTGTCCTTTAGCTCAACAGTTGTGGTTATAAGGGAATAAATTAAAAATTTCATGTCGCAGGTTTGAAGGCTCTGAATTTTCTCACTTAGAAAATACAATTATTGCTGTTCAGAGAACTGCTCTACATCTTTGCACTTGTGTAGCAATCCAATCAATTTGCATAGCATTTTGTGATACCAGATATGTTACACCCTGGTAGCCATTTTGCGATGTGATACCAGAGTCCAGAGATATTATTCCTTGGTAGTCCTACTTTACACCCTGGAGTTCCAGCTGTGATTTAATTCCTTACCCACTAACCAGCCATACATCATTCAGATTTCAGACAATATGTTTAGAGTATTTAATTGGGGGCAGTATATTAAATGCATGACACAGTTGCTCAATACTTGTCCTACAATCACAGAGCTAACTAGGCACCCAAGAACTTTTTTGATGGGATTATAATCTCAATTGGCAAGGAATCACAATAAGCCCACTGGCTTTCTGGTTAATTTCCAAACTGCTTTTCACATTAGGGTATATGTACCTTTGGGCATTTGTGACTTGTGACTCTAAATCAGTGGTAGGCAGGAAATTGATCTGGTGGGTTGTAGTGAAATTAACACTTAAGGATGCATCTCTTCCCAACAAGTGACATAATTGGACACATGACAACATTATATGTTTGGGAATAAGTCAGAAAGTCCTGAATGGTCATCCGTCGGTTATGTTGTTGAAATATCCAACCACTGGTAGGAACTATATGCAATCTCCTCATTTCTCAAACTGTGCACATTTCATGTCCATAGACATCTAGGTTTTGTAGCCACATTAATAAGGTTTGTGGTTCGTTTCACGTCAGCTGCAGAAAGAAATGTTTGCTGTGTCGCATTTTGAAGACCTATGCTCTAATCAGTCAATGACTAAGACTTTCCATGCATGGGAATGACTGAGTCTGTGAGGAAGTTTAAAACAGAAATAGTTTGAACAAAATAAAAGTAGGTTGGGGGTGGAGGGGGGAGGGGGAATGTTTATGAAGTTCTTTGTGTGAAGTTGTTTGTCAAATAGGTTGAAATAGTAAACTTTTGTGTATATATGGTTTCCCAGTTTTGCAAACAAACTGATTAAATTTGCATACAGTATTTAAGGAAATCTACTCTTTATTATGTTACTCTACTTTTCAGTATGTTTATAAATGAACTACCCATTAGTCATTTGAAGGTCATAGAATTTTCTGTATTTTGTTTACATTTGCTGTTGCATCATCCTTTCTCATCAGACGGCTGCACCCCCTTCTCTCACTGAAGGTCCTTCAGACTTGCCCTCTGGCATTGCTCCAGCACCCCATCAGGCCCTAGGGAGTCAGATGGGATACTCCAGTGAGGGAGGAACAGGTTGGTAGTTGCATCCTCCAATATTTAACGTTCCCATAGGAAAATTACACAATGTAAACATTTTGCTGGAATTTGCATTAGAAAGGTCATCAGTATAGCCTGCATATATGCTAGAGAGTCAATAAATAGTCACTCATGTTCACACGTCAATGAGCGTTTCCACAACCACGTTTAAAGCATTTTACATTGACGGAAGGATCGTTCTCAAATTTTATGCTTTCAATTGTCTGGAAATAATTTGGAGGGGGCATCAACCATAGAAGTACAGCTTCTTCAGTGGTTAGCGCGGTGAAATGTAGAGGCAATTACTGGTGGTGTTTAAGATGAATATTCAGAATTAATCGCCAACAGCTTGTTGTAAGTTTCTAGCCTGGGTTACTGTAAGCAGTCTAAGTGATATCTCTTGTAGATCCTAGCATGTGTTGGACTGTATCAACCGATACTCACGGATCACTCCTAGGCCTAAATCATCTCTTTCAGGACTGATAGGTAGCGTATCTTGTTCTCTTGTGACATTTTTTCTTGGTTCTTTGAAAAACACTGAACACAACGTAGACAAGGTCCACATCAATAATCCTCCAAAAGTTTGTTAACAGTTTATGAGTCATTAAATGATGGATACCCTTATGCTTGTCCGTCACACAACTTCCACGTTATTTTCTGATGCTCACAAGAAAGAGAAGGCTTGATACAAACCGGTGGTCAACCATAATAACCTCATAGATAGGGTTAATACGTGCAGGAGGGTAGGAGCCGGGGGGCACTGGGGGCACGTGCCTCCCACTTTTTTTCCAAAATAGCAAATGTGCCCTACTGGCAATAAAATGTGCCACTTTGATGAAGAACTGTCTTTTGGATATCTTAAGCCTTTGTTAATTTAATATTTTTATTTTAATAATTTTTTTTAGTCTGTACATGCTATTTTTAAAATGGCATCCCATATCTTTTTGTAGCACGGTGAACAATAAACAATCTCAATAAATAGAATTGAGAGCATATACTAACACATCCTATATATTTGAGTGATATGGCCGGTGTGTATCGGTTCATAGCATAACGAGTGGTGGTTTTGGAATGAGAAAGTGCCCCTCTGATGTTGTTCCCCACTTTTTGGAAGCTTCCTACCACCCTGTATACGTGTCTCTGTTGCCTTCTTTACTTTTGTATTCCAATAATCTCAAGTAGGATCTGTCGTTGTATAGAAAATTGTTTTGTATCGTTGAACACAGATTTTATCTCACAGATTCCCAGCTTTTGTTTTTATTCGTTTTTTATTAAGATCAACATTTTGCAGGTTCTGGTCCAAGCGACCGAGATGGTCAATATGTGCCGTCTTATCAACAGAACTTCTTCGATCGACAGATGGAGAAGAGAAATCTAGAAGAGGTTTGTCTTTATGCTACATTAATCTTTTATATCCATAACAAGTTAAATTTGAGTAAGAGTTGACAGCGCTGGTCTGTTTAAGTTTCAAATATCCCCTTAATGTCACTTTTATGAGCATGTGTACTTATTGGGCAACATAGGCTGTAATCCTTGAGAGCTCTATCAATACTTTAAAGAGTCTACTTTTGGTTCGATTTAAAGTATATTTTTGTCAGTTTTAATGTCATACTTTGGGTAGTTATTGCAGCCATGTTTGGTGGTGGGGGGGGGGGGTGTCAATGTCTACCAAATTCTGAACAGGCATTCATGTTTTACCAACAGCCTAGTATTAACAAAAATTTCAACCTGATCAATAGTATAAAGAGGCAAAGCAGTAGGATGCTTCACAGATCATCAGTCTTGGTTGCAAATTCACAAATTTCCAAGGATACATATATTCTAATGTGAAAAGCAGTTTGGAAATGACAAAACTCTTGGATGCCTATATAACTCTGTGATTGCAGGACAAGTATTTGAGCAACTTTGTCATGCAAAGTCTACCAACCTCCTCCCACAATGTTTGCTGCTTCATCTTGAGATGAACTAATACTGCAGACACACTTAATAAATGACAGCTATATGCCTTGGACAGTTTCATTTTAGACTCCCATGTGTGTAGGTGAAGATTGCTACAGTGGGAACTGACCAATAAAAAGGCTGCAGAACTTAAATAACAAGTGAAAATATCATAGAAGGGAAGTATCCAACATTTCATGGGTGTGTGTGAGGGGGTAGGTGGGGTGGTTGTATGGACACCCACCCCCTTTTCCAACACCACAAAGAAATGAAAGTAGATGTTATCAAAACCTTGCATATAGATCTAAATTATAAAGACCTAATTTATAGCATAGATTTGCCCTTAGAATGTACCATTTCCTGTCTAAAATGTCATTTTTTACCCTGGAAGAGGACCTCAACACCCCTCTACATTGGAATCTGCTTGGTACCCTAAATTTACAGCATAGATTTGCCCTCAGAATGTACCATTCCTGTCTAAGATTTCATTTTTTTCTTCTGGGAGAGGACCCCAACACCCCTCTACATGGGAATTTACTTTGTGCCCTGACCCCAGGGCCACACACAGCCTTTTGTAAACACCTGGTTCTGACCCTGTTCATAAATGATCTGTAGGTTTTATGATGACTCAGATATGTCTTCAATCCCTCATTTTTAGGGAGAAGGATTGGATTTGAATGCCGGTATTCACGGCAATTGGACTCTACAGAACGCCAAATCTCGACTTCATCAGTACCTCCAGATGAACAAGATAAACACAGACTACAGTTACAAAATGATGGGACAGGATCATACCAGGTAAACCAGAGAAGGATAACTAAGCTAATTAGCGAATGGTTTTAGTCCATGCGGTACATGCCATTGTAGCTGAAAAATAAAGCAAAATGGCACCTGCAAAGTACCAATTGTTTGATTCATTCCTAGGTTCACATTGATCTTATGTGAACCAAAGAATGAATTTGCATCAGGTACCTTCATCTATTCACTATTCCTTCTTAACACTTTTTGATTGGACTACATTGATTGGTTGCCTCATTTTTTAGTTCATATTATTTATCTATGAACCAAAGAATGAGGGATTTTATCACAAAACTGCAACAGTCTGACTTGTTCAACCATTTATTCTTTTGTTCTTTGCTGTAAATCATTGATGGGCAAAACAAACTGTTCACGTATTGCCATTCTTTGGTTCACAAAAGATTATTGTGAAGCAAAGAATGAGCAGTTTTTATCATCGCTACAGCCTGACCTGCCATCGTCACCTATTTACCGTTGTGGCCTTTGCGGTAAATTCTTGATGAAAATTTTTTTTTTTTACTTTTGACCTCATTCTTTGGTTTTCATATATTGATGTAAACCAAAGAATGAACAGAACATCACCACCACAGTGCTGCCGTGAAAAAAGTGAAATTTGACAGTGACAGAATTTTCGATGAAGTACCATTCACTGTACGATTTGATCTAGAGAGCCGAATTGGTGTTCACATTAGAGTCTGGGGAGTATCGACAATTCATGGTGCTAGCTTTGTGGTGTTACACCAAACAAGTCACTCACAAAGTCAGCACTGATATACATTAACTCACATTAGAGTCTGGGGAGTATTGAAAATTAATGGTGCTAACTTTGTGGTGTTACACCAAGCAAGTCACTCACAAAGTCAGCACCAAATGTACATTCACTCACATTAGAGTGTGGGGAGTATTGAAAATTAATGGTGCTAACTTTGTGGTGTTACACCAAGCAAGTCACCCACAAAGTCAGCACTGATATACATCCACTGACATTAGAGTCTGGGGAGTACTGACAATTCATGGTGCTAACTTTGTGGTGTTACACCAAGCAAGTCACCCACAAAGTCAGCACTGATATACAGTAATTCTCAGACTCTCATGTGACACAAAATGAAAATGTTAAGGGCCATACCAGACTTGTCATAATGTAAATATATATATATATTTATATTTATATAGGTTGTGTGAACCTTGAACTCTACAATTTCACTAAATGATTCCTTCTATTGAGTGAATTACATATGGCTGTACCCTTTTCAGAAAGTGTCTTTTAGTGGAGCAGGATTCATACAACTCAGATGGTCACTGTTATTTGTGTGCATTCATGGAGATACTCTTGTAGATGTTGTTAAGAGCACTGAATTATTCCTTTTGGCACACGCAAGAGCAAGACAGAGGATGAGATGCATTGCAGCACTGTGGTGGTGATTGGAAATGTTATGGTCAGTCCTGTTAAAAACAGTCATCGTTACATACAATTGTTATAATACAGCATGAAAAACCTGATAATGTGAATTTACCAAACATTATTGAATCGTTTATATTTCAAGTGTTTAAAGTAGCCTGGTAGCATTTGCGAGGTAAAGACGCTAACCGTTGATTTACCTACCAGTGCTTTACCAGTGCTTTACCTACCAGTGATTTACCTACAGATCCACAATGTTTTAATAAGTTTCCTTGATGTCTTTAAACACATCTCTGAGAACCAGATATTTTGTTCAATTCAAAACGAGCATTAAGACCTTCTTAAACTGAGGCCTACAACATGCTGTAGATACACCTATGTTACCAATGTCCTACGTAATAGCATAATTTAGCAAATATTTTAGATTAGAAATCAGGGAGGCATTTGTTGCTGTGATTGACCAATGGATAGTCCAGATGAAACTTAATTGTTTGACTGATGAAAAGAGGAACATATTCTAAGCATCCTGGTGAAGTTTGCATTAAATTCTTGCGAACCATTTTCCAGATAACAGAAATTTGAAGTTGTCATATCATAGAATCACACTGTAAAAACATGGCTTTTTTTTTTTTGATCTTTATATTTTACCTTCCAATTTCCCACTTAAAAATTGAGGTGCACTCAATATGAATATGCCTTAGTTATTAGTAAATATAGGTAACTTCACATCCTCTTACTGTAGGTAAAAGTTAGAACCTTATCCATTCCAAATGTCAATTCAGTGAAGTAAAAATTTGAAAGAAAAATGGTTGTCATTGTACAACTATGACATCACACCTGTTTGCTTCAAGTTCACTTATGGTATTTGTGACAATTTCAATTATCAATATTTCGATACCCCTATGCAGGATTTTTCACATTTCTTGTGCAAGAAGAAGACCATCCTTAATACAATTTGGGATAAAGATAGCAGATTTAGTTTAATAAATTATATCCTTTGTTTACAAACAATATTATCAATAACTAGTAATGTTTACAAGTTGTATTTTTTGCCATGTCATTTTTGGAGAAATTGCTCTATGAATCTTAGATGTAACCTTTATGAAGTTTGATAATCTGATAGCTTATTTGTAATTTCTTGATCTGATGATATCACTGTCATTCCTCTGGACAGATCATTTGTTGCAGAGATGTCCTTCTATGTTCCAAGACTCAGAAGAAGTAAGTTTAAGTACCTTTGGTCACCTTGTGTTCTTGAGTCAGGTGCTCCTGTTAATTTAGGAAATATGTTTTCAAATATACCAACAGACATTAACTGTGAGGAACAACTTGGCACCAGATAAATCTAATGGAACAGCTAATCCAATACAGCTAATCTTATACAGCTAATCCAATACAGAAAATCCTCTACAGCTTACCATATACAGCTTATCCAATACAGATAATCCAATACAGATAATCCTACACAGCTTACCCTATACAGCTAAATCCAATACAGATAATCCTATACAACTAATCCTATAAAACTAATTATCAAACAGTCTGTATTGAATAAACTTATGATTAATCCATTTCTTGAGGTCCTCTCACCTCCAAAATGTGTCCTGGTGGATTAAAATGGTCACATAAACTTTGATGAATTTTCATTGTCAGCAAGTCATTGGGAGCCCCTCCCTCATGCCTATTGGAAGACCTCACATAAAAGGCTGCTGACGTCTTAAGGGAATCCCTCTGTCCCAATGATTTGGCCTGTCCCGTGTAGTTGTAGGTTAAATTCAGTCTGTCTGTCACAACTTTGTGTTTCTCCTTTCAAGTTACATGAACAATTAGTTATTTACCGTAATGAAGCTAGACTGCTTTCAAAATTGTACAGCTGGGTGAGTCGATGAAGAGTCGGATAATTCCAACACCTGTTCATGTGTTCCCGTACCTTGGATAAGAAACAATGTTCAATTTTCTCCATAGATATACATGGTAGAGAGCAAGGATCGAACAAGAAAATGGCGTCGCTCTCGTGTGCTCTTTCACTTGTACGGCAGTTGTATCACATGAAAGAAATTGAAGCTTTCTCTGGTGAGAAGAAGAAGAAAGTGAAATCGGACAAGGTGCATTTGTTTTGACTAGTTTGTTTGCTATCAGTAGCTTGATGAATTAATCCACACCTTGATATTTAGATGTAATATGACATGTGTTTAGTTAGGCTAAGCAAAGAGATATATTTTGCAAGATTTTTCTCGAATATGATTTTGTTTTATAGATGTGTCTATATGTGCATGTGTGTGGGAGGGAGATGGGGGTTGGGGGGGGGAGGGGTTAGTGAAAATAGAGCAGAGGATGATGGTAAGTCATTTACTGGTGAGGGTCATTCGGCACTTCCTTCATGGAGGGCTAGATGAGAAAGGGTCCAGGGCACCAATTGGGGAAGGCAGAAATATCATGGTTCTCACAGAGGATAGTGGGATGAAGTCAAGGACGTTTGTGATGGAACGATTCATTTGGAGGGTTAGAGGGGGTGGCTACAGGTGTAATTAGGGTGAGGTGAGGGTAAGATGGCACCTTGTCCTGCTTGCATCACATTTTACCATGTCTTATCAAATAAAATTGTTTCCTGAGTGGGGCATGGTGAAGAATAAGAGACTATTAAAAGCAGTGTGTATGTTGGCCTTGGTCTCTGTCTGTTTTTATTATTTATGAATCAATCCAGAGTTACATGTAGGTTTTTCAGTTCACCTTTTCATGGCTAAATAGTTATACAAAAAGATTTTTGGCTCGTTCATAGGATTTTGTTTTTGTTTTTGACGACTTACTTTGCACACCATTATATCAGATATGAAAACTGTGTTTTGCTACTACATGATAAACACACCTTCATCACTGTTGTGGGTTCAGGGCTCGGAACCCACTACCCCACAGATGCTAGGTTTCATCGGTTGTAAATATGACCAAAGTTTTTCGAGTTGGCCAGTGCAATGGAAGTGCACTTAATTAGGGATCTTTCTTTGTAGAAACAAACACAGCGTAGATATGCTAGGTGTTTTTACAACCTACCTTGAAGAATCATTCACATAGAGGAATTATCAAGTTTAGGTTTTGTCTGTTTTCCTTTCACAGTTGGAACCGTATGACGTTTCCTTGGACCCGGCTGTGGAAGACCAGGTTTCTCAAGTACTGGATGAAGCAGGAATTATAATTCCTCCTCCTCCAAGTGAGGTGTGAAATCAATATCAAATTTTTTTTTCTTCTTATTGTTCGTAACCAAGGAGGGAGGAGGCATGTCCAACAGCATCAGAACGACTTTTAATCGAAATAATGACAAATTTGTTCTCAAGTTTGAGATTAATTTCATTGGACTACTGTATTTCATTAAGATTCTGTTTAACTGTGTTTTCTTTGCCAACATTTTGCACTCACAATTAAACTGAAACTGAGAAGTTCTCAAAAAAGTGTCATGCACCAATGAGGACAAAGCTTTTTTTTTGCATTTTCCTTCGTGTTCCGTTGTGGAACATCCGTAGAAATTTCATGGAGGTGTTAAATAGAGAAGAAAGCAAGAGTTTTGTTTTCAAGTGTTATTTGAAGGCTACAAAATGAACTTGTCTCTGTGTTTTATGTAGCCGGGTTACTGAATAATATAATGTCATTAACAACACACCCTGCCACTGTGTGATAATACTCTGCATATATAATACTCCCAACATCTCTAACTTAACTTCCTCAGGCCTAGAATTTCACAATTTTAGCCACTTGCTTAACAATTGCCAAGGCTTGCAAAATCGACAGGCTGAATATCAAATTTCCACTTACATTTTCGTTGATTTGTTACAGAGCAACATTTCATTTTGCACTGCAGAATGCAGGTGCCTCTTATTATAACTAGCCTGGATTCGAGTCCTGGTCTCAGAGAGCCCGAAAAGAAATCACATAAATAATGGCCCCTCATGAGCAGCTTGAACTGCTATATTTGTGGGAAATGAGGGGAGAAAAAAATATCATGATAAACAAACCCTCTTTACATTTTCAGGGTGGATCTGTCCCACTGACAAAAGAGACAGAAGCTATCGAGGACAACCCTGAGAGAGCAGTGCCGTATACCGGTGTGTCTTGGTCCCCCCCTCAGGCAAACTGGAATGCCTGGCTGGGGTGTAACATCGATGAAGGCCCATTGGTATCTGTGAGTAGCAGTTAATCGTAACAAATGTTTCTCACCTCAAACATTAGCATTTCACAGTCAAGATAGTCAAACCATGTTAGTCTTGTTGTGTTTATAGCAACATACTTTATTACTGTTGTGTTTTCATGTGTATGCTATAGTAATATGTTGTGCATAGTGAACATTAGCCCCCCCCCCCATTTAGGGATTTTGTGCCCCACAAGGGATTCATCAAGGAAATCGCTAATCGGTGATAAACGGTACTTTTTGTGACAAAACTCATAAAGTTTTCTACAAAATTGTCATGTAATCTTGATTTTGAATGATTGTCTAGGAGTCCAGCAGTTTGTACGAAAAGAGAAGATGATATCCATATCTTACTCTTTTCAAGAGTCTGACAAATTTTTTCATTTTTGTCGAGAGATCTTGTGAGTTCCTTAATACCCACCTAGGAATGATGTGGGTCTAATGTTTCTTTAAATTTCTGTTTTACTAATTTCCTCTTTCAGATGACTTTGGATGATATCAGTGCAGATATTATGAGAAATCATGAATTATCAATTTCAGGCCATGGCATGGAAGGGGTAAGATCTTCCATACTTTATTATGTGAGATTATAAATTGAAGCAGTTTAGAAGATAGTGTGTTGATATGTTCTTACTGGCTGTTAGTTATATGCAATGTTATACAGGCAATTGGCATTAATGACAATAATCAAGGAGACTGCATATTAATATTTTGCATGATGAAATGTCAAGTGAAGAGCAGTGAAACTGGTCTCTCACGAAATCTGTAAGGTCCGAAACTGGTCTCTAAAGAAATATGTTAAGTCTGAATCTGGTCTCTCGAGATTTTTGTTAGGTCCAAATCTGGTCTCTCAAGAAATCTGTTAGGTCTGAATCTGGTCTCACAGAATTTTTTTCGTTTTTAGGTCTGACTCTGGTCTCTCAAGAAATTTGTTAGGTCTGAATCTGGTCTCTTATAAAAAAGGGTTAGGTCTGAATCTGATCCCTCAAGAAATTTTGTTAGGTCTGAATCTGGTCTCTCAAGAAATTTGTTATGTTTGTAATAGCTACTTGCAAGGATTAGTTGTCTTTGTTGTCATCCAATTAGCTAGAAGTGAGTTGAAGCTATTGTTGTATGTTAGTCAAATAGCTCCAATTGTCTTCTCTAGCACAAGAAAATCTTGCTAGAATATGTCTTTCAATTGACCTTTCCTGTAAGAAGAACTTTTGAGACATGCTCATGCTTTTTCTTGATGGACCTAATTTCTAGTCTTGGCATAAATATTGACAATTCAAATTGAAATGTTCTACTGTCATAGCAGAACTGATGGAAATTTTAAGACGTGATTATTTACTGTGTCTGGTCGGTTATTTTCTTTTTGAAAACAAGCTGTAACAAAGGTCGTTCTTTTTTGGTCCAAATTATTGAGTTTTTAAATAGTTTGGTTGTTCCATTTATACTGAATTCAGAGTTTTATTGTCTTTGACATTCTGTTAGATATTAGGTGACAGGGAATCCCTTCCAATTTGGCAAACCAGAGAACAAATTTTAGAAGCCATCGACAGGAATCCGGTGGTGGTGATAAAGGGCAAAACAGGATGCGGTAAAACGACACAGGTCCCTCAGTTTATCTTGGACGATTACATTCAGAGAGGCAGAGGAGCTTATTGTAACATCGTTGTCACTCAGGTAAGAGGACATTGTTTTTGTGGAGAAAAGCAACATGGAGGGGATTTAAAACTGTATTGTTTGCTGACGTTGCTACATTGATGCATCCCTGCTTTCCAAACTGTTTCCTTGGCGACCACGGTGTGGTCATCCCTAGATGAGTCTCATTTTTGGGTCCCGTCACATAGTTTGGAAGCTTGGCCATTCATAATCCTTTGAAAAGGCTGAAGTTACATGAAAACATCGTCTGTTACTTATAAATTTTATCAATCCAAGAAAAGTGCACCATGAATGATAATAGCTATAGGCAAAGGGCAATAGGAAAAATGCCTGGTATTTCACAATTTTAGAGCCATTTTACTATAAGCAAATGCAAAGGCAAATAGCTAAAATCAAGTTTACACTGGGCATTTATCCTGCACTTCAACATAAAGGCAGTTTCTGTACAAGCTTTATGAAAGCAGCCACATTAATATATGGTGGGTAATAAGCAGTAATAATGGGTTCATGTTAGGTGCAGAAATCAATGCCAATCTTTCGACCCGACAATGATTCAGCGATGTACAGTACCATTTGTTGATGTTCGTAATGACTATGTTTCTCTAATTTCTACCTGCAGATAGCAAAATCCACTGGCATATAGCCATTAAAATAACCAGCATTCAAGACCTGGGATTGAAATATTCTGTATTGGATAAAAAAGATATATAACTCACTAATTAAAGTGCCTGTTTAACCAGGGAGAAAAACAGCTTTTCTACAAGCAGAAAATTTGCAACAGTTTTGGGGGGATTAGACTGGATTTAGATCGACACTAAAAAGTATATTGAGCAGATATAAATAGTTAATGAGAAACATCATTTGTGTTTCAATGCACCAAAGAACCTGAACTTCTCTCGGAATTCCTTGCAGCTGTCATTTACTGAATAGAAATTTTGATCCTTGGTCATGCATTTTATAACATATCATTGAAGCCTAACGAACATTCTTAACGGAGAAGTCGTTAGTTACGGGATTCACACCAACCTACGCCAGGATGGATCGGTCAATTATTATATCATCACGATCACGTTAGAAATATTTGTCTCTTTCTTTCCCCAGCCTAGACGTATCAGCGCCATCTCCATAGCTGCACGAGTCGCTTCAGAACGAGGAGAGGACCTGGGAGACAGTACCGGTTACAGTGTTAGATTTGATACAATCAGACCAAGACCATTTGGAGCACTCCTGTTCCTGACGGTTGGTAAGAGTCGCATTATAGATCGGGTCGTGGGATGATGCATGCAGGTTCACTCTGGCAAATTGAATAAAGAAATATCTTTAAAGAGTTCTGAAGGCTCCATTATGTAGAGATCGTCAATTACAAGGCTGTGGAATGATGTGGATATTAAGCTGTTCCAAGTCTGGTTTGTTATCTTTTTATGCAGGTACGTTGCTTAGAAAGCTTATCGGAGGTCTGAGAGGCATATCACACGTAATCGTTGATGAAATTCACGAGCGAGACTTGAATGTGAGTTTGATAGGTTTTCATTCCTGGGCTGCAATTTTTTTTTAATTTTCCCCCAAATAGTTGGGTTAATAAGATACATCAAGTGTCAAACTTTTGTGTCATATCATTCCCCCCTCATTTACAGGTTTAACAACAGTTACTTTTGTGCTCTTAATACCATCAAAAGTATGTCTGTAGATCTTGAGAGATTGGCAAAATGTTGCATTATTTGAGGTGATAAATTATCGTCGAAAACGATAAAAATTCCAGTTGACAGAGAAATGACGTACATTGTATTCTGTATGCTGTCATCTAATTGAGTGAAATATATAACAACTAATCTTGATTTAACTTCGCTGGTTTACTTAACTTTTGTAAGATATGGTTGTTATTAAACTATGACATACATGTTTGGTTGTTGGTATCGTCAATATTAAATATGCCTCTGGAGCTTAGTGAAACCAGGAGTACAGGTTAATGTTGTAAACAAAATTTCTACAAGCTGATACAGTAAGTCTCTACTTGACTTTTATTTACTTTTTAATTACTACTGAGATTTCTGGTATTAAAGTGCATCGCATATATTTAAAGTGGCATCACTAGAATTTCCAAAGTGGTGGGGGTGGGGGGGGGTGTGGGGGGAGTAGATCACAAGCAAACAGCTTGCGGAGGGAGGGCATATGCACGTGTATAAAGTACATATCACAGGCCTACTTAGGGGCAGGGGGCTTCAGTTTTGTTTTACCAGTGCTGACTACAGGTGGGGGTGGGGAAAGCATCATAATTTCCCCCTCCCCCCCTTGTCACTGCCACTGTATATTTGATGTGTTGTACAATAAATGTTATACAAAAACCTCTTTTGTTTGATTCTCAAAAGCTGAATGAAACCCTGACTATTTGGACGTGAGATTTTCCTTGCTCTCGTCTCTTTACAGACTGATTTTCTACTGGTCGTTCTGAGGGATATGCTGTCTGCTAACCCCGGGATGAAGGTGATTCTCATGTCAGCAACGGTCGACACTTCGCTCTTCAGTCACTATTTCAACGAATGCCCCATTATCGAGGTGTTTGGAAGGTCGTATCCCGTGCAAGGTAATTCTCACTTCATTACACGGCATGTTGAAAGACTTCCTTTAACTCTTGCTACAGTCCTGGTTACGTGTCGGCGTTGTTTCTTGTAGACGGTTTACAAACCTGAGAAAATTGAAGTAAAGCTTTCAATCTTTGTGTCAGAGAAAGCCAACAGTACCCCCCCCCCCCATGCTAGTCGGCAAAATCCACTGGCATAGTAAATAGGCGGAATGTTGAGTCTTGGCCGATTGCACATTAGTTAATACCAGTTTAGTGACTTTTACATTCATGTTTCAATCTGACATGTAATGGCGGTGTTTCAGTGTTCCCATATCAACATACATGTTAGTTTCTGTGGATGCTGTTAACAATCAATCGCTACCTTTACTCGCAGAATATTATCTTGAAGATGTGGTCCAGATGCTGAACTTTGTTCCATCTTTTGATAAGAAGAAGAAAAGACGAAATAATGATGACGACGACGATGAATTTGCAGACAACGAGGTATTCGTTACCTATTTTACCAGTCTATTTGAAAAATGCTTTGTCGATAATCTCCATGGGTAGCATCTACGTGTCTTTGGTATCCAAATTGTGAATCATTTGTTGGTTTTTATAAAGTTCACTCATATTTAATATCAATCAGGAAGTTCCATTGTCAACTTAAGAATAAATCCTAATATGGTGATATGTGCTAGGCCTATGTACAGTGATGCTCTCGATCCAAATTGTTGCATCTGGCCAGAACCGGATCTGACTGGAACCTTCACAGAATCCAGTTGGATAAGATCCGGCTAGACCGGATTTTTCCAAGAGGAAATTAAAATCAGAGTGAAAATTATAAAACTAAAGAAAATTCTCTTCCTTTATTTTGAACTTGTGAAAATAAGCTCAGAATGCAGCAAAGAAAGAAATTTAGATTAACGTGCATTGTTTACATTCCTTTGTAACAAGTTTGTACTTGTTGGAAAAAGGTGATATTCAATAACTAGTTCAAGTTACTACCAACATCTTCTCTAGAGAAAATTCTGGGCAGATACCAAAAAGAGTTCATTGATTGGCCGAAAAGTCCCTATTGGATCGAAATCCGGTGCACCCCCTACAGGTGTGTCAAGCAAGAAGTTTTGGTTGTTGTGGAGATTGGGAATAGTTTATGCAAATGATTCCTAAAATGGGACAATCTATAGTATATACAAGTCATTGGCATTAGTAGTTCCATTCCTTCATAGATTCTAACTAACGTGATATTTTATATCTCATGTTATGAACCGTGCAAATGTGAACAAACAGCCACATCATTTTCAATCATTCATTGACAGGGAGCTGAAGTAGAAGCTTTATTTTAATATCACAACTTTGAAATAGCTGCAAAGATCAGGTGCAGTTGATGATGATGGGTTTGTGTCTTTATTAAAATACTTGGAAATATTTCCTCATGTGGCTGACAGAGGGATCCAACAATTAACAAGATACAAAATATTGTTGCGAATGACGTTTGTTCGTCTGAAAACTATTTGTGATGTATTTATGGTTTGGAGAATGAGAGTAATACACAGTTTGTGCACATTGTATCTATCTTGATTTCATTCTTTCCTTTTCTACTCCTTTCAAGGACAACGTCAACATGAATACCAAAGTGAGCAACCAATACTCGGAGCAAACGAGAATGGCAATGTCCCAGATGAGCGAGAAAGAAATGAACTTTGAACTCATTGAGGTAAGCTCACTCCTCCCATGGATGAAGACACCACCAAGCTTTCCAAAAACCTCCAACCCTTACCAATGAACATTAGGCCTGGTGAGAGTAAAGAGAGAAAGTGGTTGAGGAGGGGTGGGGGACATGTAAGGTCTACTACCCTGGGGTCTATTGAGGGGGAAATGAAGAGACCCACAAGCTTTCCAAAACCTCCACCCCTTAGCAATGAGCATTACGCCTGGTGAGAGTGAAAAGGGAAAGAGGTTGAGGAGGGATAGGGGTGGGGGGGGCATGTAAGGTCTACTACCCTGGGGTCTATTGAGGGGGGAAATGAAGAGACCCACAAGCTTTCCAAAACCTCCAGCCCTTACCAATGAGCATTAGGGCTGGTAAGAGTAAAGAGAGAAAGTGGTTGAGGAGGGGTAGGGGTGGGGGGGGGGCATGTAGGGTCTACTACCCTGGGGTCCATTGAGAGGGACTTGGGAAATATGGAATAAAGAATGATGTATTCTCATTTTTGCCTGATGCACTTGAGGAAAATTGAAGACTTAGAAAATGGGGCCCTGGTGACATAATTGTCCCTTGAGCCAGACCTGGCATTCAACACCACTGCATATGGGACATAGATGAGTGTGGTGGCCAATTGGCTAAGGCGTCGGACTCGTGATCCAAGGATTGCTGGTTCGATTCATGCCTAGTTCATTACGTTGTGTCCTTGGGCAAGATGCTTTATCGCAATTGCCTCTCTCCACCCAGGGGTTAAATGGGTACCTGTGAGGTAACTTGTCATTGGGCGCAGTATATAACTGCTGCCGACTGGAGGGATTGTCTCTGGGACAGGTTATCATTGACCAGGTGTAATATAACGTCTGTAAAGCGCTTTGAGACCTATCCCTGGTGTAAAGCGCTATATAAAAATAAAATATTATTATTATTATTAGCTAATTAAGCTTCTTTGTATAATTTTGTTTATTACTGTCGTTTTATCCGTCAGGGTCTCCTCGGTTACATTCAGGGTCTAGATTCACAGGGGGCAGTGTTGGTATTTCTTCCGGGCTGGAACTGGATCTTCGTTTTGATGAGACATCTTCAAGAACATCCCAAGTTCGGTGAGTCTGTATCTTGAAAGGACATTGCTCTTTATTATTACGATTTTGACGTCTACCGCAATCCTTATATCCATACCAACCTGATGTGAGTGGACCACTTTGAAAGGAAGGAAGAAGAGTATGATTTGTTTTCACAGATAAAAGGATTTTATTAATACCACTAATATACAAAGAAACCATTCTATGTAGTGTTGTGTATGACAGGAATATTGTCATCGTAAATAAGTTGCGAGCGGGAAATTCTGTCGTTATGAAACAATTTTTGAAAGAGCAGAAAAATGATTAGTTTTAACAGAATTCAGAGAGAATTTCATATCCTATACTCGATTTGGTTTGGTAGAGGTTAGGAATTCTAGTTTAATGACGTCTTCTAAACAATAATTTATCCAATCTCTTTAAGTTTTCTTGTTTATCACTGGTTAGGAGAAAACCAAGTTTCTCTCTAATTCTTGTCAGCTGGTCCTGTCTTGTGCAATGATTTACCTGTGTCTGTCAGGATGTCTCCTTCTCTCTCTCAGTTTAAGTCACAACTTAAGACTTATTATTTCAATCTTGCTTTTTCATAATTATTGAACAGCGCCATTGAATACTCTGTAGATTTTGGCGCTTTATAAGTTTATCTATTATTATTATTATCAGTAATGTTATTAGAGAAAAAAAGTTTGCGTCCCAGGGACGCAAGCCCCTGAAAAAGTTTGCGTCCTGTAAAAAAAGCTTGCGTCCCGATCGAACACCAATTACGTTATTGTATGACCTACTGTACTAATTTATTAACACACTGTATTATCACTGCCAATACTTTGTGAAGGTTATACACAATACATAGGGCAGATGGCTCTGTGTCTTAGCTTCGGTGTTTGACAGTGGCGGCCCGGCCCACTCCTCCTTTCGCCCACCCTGCCGTTTCAAAAATATGTTACCCCTATCCCCTCCTTCATCCGCCCTTGTAGGCCTACTTCCCTACTCGCCAACTCCGTTGTAGCTCCATGCTTTGACCTTGCAGCGCTTCCAACAACCACTCTTCAAAATCACTGTTCCTACTGTACAGTGTGCATATCTCTCGCTAAATTCCACACAGTACACTGTACTACTGCATGTACATAGGCCTGTTCGAACTTCATTTTCAACTACACATGCGCAAATCATCAAAACCTGATCCAACATTTATCCTGGGCTCTTTAGCTTTGCAAACAATCATCTGTAAGAAAATTACAGTAGTGTGTGATAGCTTTTTACTCAATGTCGATTAAGAAATCAAACTTCAATGTTCTAAAGTACAGAAGTTTACACACGAATGTTGCTCCAAAATAAAATTTACTGAAGCACGTGGTCAATTGGACCGCGAAAAAGTTTGCAACAGAAACCACTGTGGTATGAATGCACATTTCACATTAGCAACTCTTATTGCAGAGAAAAGAAACATACTGTGAGATAAAATATCCTTTCAGGGTCAGATATGTAAGCTTCCCACAAAATTTATAGATTGTCTCAACTCATAACATTTTCTTATCAAAACAATGATTAAAATATTAAGTGATAATCTCACAAACAATTCATGTGCATCTTCGTACCACCAGTGATTGTTGTCAAAATATACGTAACAAATATGAGACAGGCCTAACGTTATGATATTGGAATGCACACACATGATAGCCTATACCGCAAACTCAACTATCTCTACACAGGGGAAAGTAACGTTCAAGTAATTGTTGTTAAACAAGATACTACGTGTTCATTGAGCACTGCGGAAGCAATAATTTGCACAGACAATGGATGGGGACTATTAACCAATCAAATCACGGGAATTTTTGAAAAGCATCATTGTCTATTTTTAGCATGAAAATCTTCGTAATGGAGTGTTGTTAACCCTGTACCTTGCGGTTGATTGTTATGAGATATTTATTTTCAAACAAATTCAATGATCTGTAGGAGTAGGAGAACTTTTGGTTCTTGTCAGAAGAAGTTGTGGTTTTTTTTAAAAGAAATAATGAAAGATGTTCATTCAAAAATGTGTTTGTTATGTTTTCCGTTGACCTAGTTGTGAGTGTGTACTTGGGGTTTGTTTCTCAATAAAAAAGTTTGCGTCCGCGGGACACAAGCAATTTGAAGAGTTTGCGTCCCTGGCCAAAACATTGCGTCCCGGACGCAGAATCCTGCGTTCGTAACAATGCTGATTATTATTATTATTATTAATCTTTCTCTCTTAGGAGGTCGAGATTTTCTCATCCTACCTTTACACTCTCAGATACCAAGGGAGGAACAACATAAGGTCTTTGAGCCAGTGCCAGAGGGTGTCACAAAGGTGAGGGAATTATTTCTTTTCTTGAAATTGGTAAATATATTTTGCTTTGGAGGTATGTGCATCCCACATTTCTCAAGCCATGGGTTGAACTTTGATGTGTTGCTGGCTTCATTGTTCTTTGTAGCAACTACTGCTAGGTTTCTTCTTCTAGGTTTATTTTAGTCATTCTGGGAAAGATTGACCCCAAAAAATTGCAAAATGCCATTTTTGATGGTTAATGGTATTCATACACACATGCACGCATACACAAAAACAGAAACTATTGAAATGTCACCTTTCAGTGAATAATAATAATAATAATAGTAATGCAAATTTGTATAGCGCCAATATCCAGAGGAAAACCAATGCTCAGTGGCGCTAGTGCTCAGGGAAGGCAGTCAAAAATAGATAAGTTTTGAGTCTTTTTTTGAAAATGTTAACGTTGGGTGCCGACTTGATGTGCAGTGGAAGTGAGTTCCAAAGAGTAGGAGCGGCATTAGAAAACCATCTTTGACCAAATGACTTGAGCTTCCACTTAGGTACATGGAGCAGTAGCTGATTTGAGGATTGGAGAGAGCGGGTGGTGGTCTTCCCACTGATCATGCTACTCATGTATTCTATACTGGTCTTTACTGGTTTCACCTGCCGGTCTTGCAAAATTTCATGAAAGGGGGATCTCATACTGAAGACAGACTGGTGGAGGACTCAAAAATAAATGAAAGACGACCACTCTACGGTATTTGTTTATTTGATTTCTCAACAGATAATCCTCTCAACCAATATTGCTGAAACAAGCATTACTATCAATGATGTGGTATATGTCATTGACATATGCAAGTAAGTGTTTTTTTTCCAGTGTTAAAGTAATTAAGGGGGGGGGGAGGGGGGAGCAGGGTGGATCAATGTGAGAAGTACAGGATCTATGTAACCATTTCTGCAAAGTGTATTTTAATGTAAGGATAAATTAATCATGCATATTGCACTGTTCAACTGGCCTGCTGTGAGTGAACTTGACAACATATTGACTTCTTGCTCAAATAATACTGCGATCATGTTTGATACATGTTTCATGGTAGGACGATAATCAAGTTGTCATATTCGGTGATGTTATTTCAATAACTCAGTATCAGCCACCCCCACCCCTCCTCCTTTTCATTGTCATATACGTTGAAGAACGATCGGTACGTTAATGAGCTTCAAACTGTTGTTTCATTTATGTTTAACGGTGAAACCACCCGTGTCTTACTCATGTGTTAGCATGTGTTACCATAGGAACACCTGTTGATTACAGAGAGAAGGACAATCTGAAACAATACCTCATCTACCTGTACAATACATGTAGGACAGTGAGATAGTTAGTGTTTATCTGTTAAGTAAAATGAAATTATCATGGAAATTATGTTTGTTATCGATATTTGTTATGGCCTCCTCTACCTGGGGATAGGACAGTTGTGAGAAAATTGATCCCTGGGAAATATTGAAAACTCTGCCGTAGAGATTTTGAGTAGTTTTGGTAAATTTGGTACAATATTTGGAATTTTGTCTCGTTTTCTTAAACTAAAGCTAGACTCATTGTATATTTATATTTCTTTTTTGCTTTCTTGACAGAGCTAAAGTCAAGCTGTTCACCTCTCATAACAACATGATGAACTTTGCCGTCATCTGGGCATCAAAGTCAAACCTGGAGCAGAGGCGGGGTAGAGCTGGTCGTGTTCAGCCCGGTTTTAGCTTCCACCTGATCAGCAGGGCTAGATGGGAAAAGTAAGAACTCTTTTTTTTTGGAATAATGCAAAATAATATCCGAGGACATGTTGCAAATTTTTTTTGTGTTTTGTGAGAGAGATTTCCAATGATTCAGCCTCGTATCTTCTTAGATTAATTTACAAGTTAATTAATATTGCTGCAGAAACTGTAATATATTACTACAATGCAGACATCTGCCGGTTAACCAGGTAGAAGTATCAGATATATAATGGTATTTGGTTAGTTGGGAAATGGAAAGTAACTTTAGAAGCAGCATCCGACTGAAACTGTCATGATTATCTTTATGGCATGAATAATTTGATGACCAATTGCTCTATTACCCTGGAGGTTGTGATACCTCCTTCCCTCCTCCTGCCTCCACATACCCACCCCCCCACCTTCTAAAGGCACCTCCCACCTTCTAAAGGCACCCCCTCCCACCCTCTCATTATTCGCTGTTGTTCTTGCTGAGTAGTTTTCAAGCATCGACTCGACTGAAAACTTACCAAGAATGTCGAAGACTACTGCCCTCTAACTTCATAACTTAACACATTGTCTTTTAGTTTGAGATCTATTTCATCTGATGAATGAAGATAAACATTCTATTCTAAACCACTGATTGTTCTCAATGTTTTTGTTGTTGTTGTCCCCTCCAGGTTGGACACTCACTCTGAGCCGGAGATCTTCCGTACCCCTCTCCACGAGCTTGCCTTGACCATCAAGCTGCTTCGCCTCGGTGATATCACAGAATTCCTCAACAGAGCTATCGAACCTCCTCCGCTCGATTCGGTGGTAGAGGCTGTTGCTGGGCTCAAAGGTATCGCTTACATCAGTAAATGTTTGCACAGAAATGAGATTTAATTTTGTATAAAACAAAAGTTAGCAATGTGTCTGTCTTTGCGGCTAATTCTTTCTTTCGAGTTCCTGTAAAGTGATTTATTATTAGAAATGTTTTAGCTCTTACAGTCTGATAACTGGAAGTATGAGATGTGTGCTATGTAGTTCTTTAAAATAGTTTGACTGAATTTAAAGAGAGTGTAGAAATTATACACCACACCCTTTTTTCTTTATCAGGCATGTATTCTAGAATTATGTGAAATTATTCCAAATATAGCAATGACAACTTAACAAGTGTTATGGGACACGTCATGGAATGTGATTCATGTATACATCTAGCTTCCCTTTTGACAAGAGAAGATATTTCCTTCTTCCTTGAACTCCTACAGCAATGCATGCTCTAGACGTACAAGAAAACTTGACCCCGCTTGGCCGTGTGCTAGCCAAGTTGCCTCTCGATCCAAAACTGGGCAAGATGATAATTCTAGGTTGCATTTTCAGGTAAGATTGGCATCAAAGAGGTTCTTTTTGGTCTGATTTATATTCTGGTCACAGGAGTTTAGTTAAGGTTAAGTTAATAGAACTGAAGTTTGTATAGCTTGACACCATCTCACACAGTGCCATTCCCCCACCCCCACCACCACCCCCACCCCCTCTCCTCCTGTGGAAGAAAAGAATGTGTTTTAGTTTGCTCGGCCCATAGCTTGCAAGTTAGTTTAATGACAGAATTTTTTTTTTTTACCATTTGTTTTAAATTTTTTTTGTTAAAGCCCCTCTCTTGACAATTGTTTGTAAGCTCTCAGTTCACAGAATGTTTTTTAGAATGACATGAAAGCTGCTCAGCATTCTTGTGATGCATTTTGTACATAATTGCTCAGAGATGCTGATATTGTTTGTTCTTCATGTAGTATCGGTGATGTGATGGTAACCATGGCAGCCAGCATGTGCTTTCCAGAACCTTTCATTACTTTCGGTGGTAAAGTGACAGGAGCCCACAAAGCTTACGCCGGGATCCGATGCAGTGACCAGATTGCTTGTCTGGGTGTTTACCAAGAGTGGGAAGACTGCATGTAAGTATAAAGATCAGATTTATCAGCCATCTACAAAACATATGTTAGTGGTTTATTCATGGACCAGATTCCCTTTCTCAGGGTATACCTGGACTGGGAAGGGTGCCCAGACTTGATGAGAGAAGAGCTTGTGGTGGGGGAGGGGACACTACTGCCCCTTACCCTGGGCCACACCTTGGAACAACGGATAGATAATTAATGTATTGTTATCTTTCTAATGGAATTGCCCAAGAGGTTCCACCTGGCTCTAAAAGTCCTGGGGTCGAAAAAAGTATTGTGTTCGCATATAACAAGCCTGATGTATGAATCAGTAAATGTAATTATCGTCATGAACTGTTTTGTCTTGTTTGTTTGTTGATTTACTTGTCTTGTCTTGTTCGGTTTAGTTATTTATATTTTCCTTTTAAGGTAAGACAATTCTTTGACCCACATGATGCATTGCATTTTAAGTTATAAATTATTTTAATATTATTTTTACAGGAAATTGTATTAAATTGGATAACAGTGTGGGCTGTTACTATGGGGGATTAGGAGAATGAGCATTAAGGGTAGGTAGAGGATAAGGCAATAGAACAGGAAGGGGATAGAGAAAAGTTCAAGTTCAAGGTTTACAGTGTTCTATAAGTTCAAAGCCTTCTCAGACAATGTTACAAACTTAACCACTGGTCATTGGCAACCTGTTACACTCACACACCAAAGTGTGCACAATTCAAACAGTCACACCTGGGGCACAATAATGTGTGCCACATCTGTGTGTCTCATGGGGGACATCCCATAGGGTTCAGCTGGAACCTGCGCTCACAAATGTTTTTACAAGTTACCCTTGCAGTTTCCCATTTGTACACCTGGGTGTAGAGATGCTACGTTGATTTATTCACTTTAAAAAAATAGGATTTTTTTATCATGGAGTTTTTTGTTGTTGTTTACTTCAGGGAAAACGGTGGAGAGGACAGAGCCTTGATGTTCTGTGATCGCAAGAAGTTACAGATGACGTCACTGAGGATGATCTACGAAGCCAAGGTACGTCTCTTAGAGAATCTAGTAACCCCAAGGAAGATGTAGTAGATAGAGAGTTTGTGTGCAGTCTAGTCTCTGTTGAATGCGAGATCTGCACACTGCCTGTCACTGAAACATGTTACCAATAAGACTGTAGTCTCTATGCAGTAGCATACATTGCTCTCTGTAATATTTCACAACTGACTGTAAATTAGGAGGCATGTGTGGTCTTTGTACGGTACATTTAAAGTACAGGTTACTCTGTTTCTTTCATGATGAAATCATAAACCGGACGGTTGTTCGTGATATTAGGATCTGGTACAAGCTACCTTCAGAAGAGTTTGTCCAGAAATGGTACTGGAGATTAATAATCAATGATATTGAAAGAAATACACACACATGATTGCAGTAGTATGCTAGCAACATATGTACCTGGCATGTAGTTTCTATGTATGCAGCAAATGTTCTGACAAGTTTACAAATAAAGTAAACTTAATAATTTCATAAGCAATCACAGAATAATTAGTGTAAGCATATCTGTTTCTTAAGAAGCATGTAGTCTTTGGAATTTTTATGGATCACTAACAGATCATAAAATTTCGACAATACCTTCGGTGAAATTTAGTCTAGATATATGTGTGAATGGAACATGTTTTTATTTGTTTTTCTCGCTTGCAGACCCAACTTAATGACATCTTGGGTACGGAGGGATTCCCAGAGGGTAAGTTTTGCATTAATACCATACAATCAGTTCCAAGTTCCAATTGACGTCATAGACTTGCTCCAAGTCAATGTTATTATCTGCTATTTAGGTCACGTAGTGTTCCCTCACCTTTTCACAAGTCACTATCTTTAGCACGGTCTGTAAGTAAACATATGGAGTAGACTGCCAGAATATATAAAGAACAATCAGTATGGAACATTCAATAATTTTCTGAAAGCCCTTGGAGGAGCATTTTTCTAATTTTGGGGTTTAAAGATGTCATTGATTGATGGATAGATCGATTGATTCATTTTCCCTGAGAGTTGTTTCAATAGGAACCAGAGTTAGATTCAAATTTAAGGTACATGTATGTTATTAAAGGAATAACGAAGGCAGGGATCAAAGACAATTTATGTTATACAGTAACCCAAAAGCTCTCTAATTTCGATTCACCACTCCCTGTTTGACTGAATTAGCTCGCTTTGACAATTGGCTCCTAAGGCCTCACCACAATACACAGTAAGCCCCCATAGATTACGTAATATGCCTGAAATTCCATAAAAAAAACAAAAAACAATGTTATTTGTTTTGTCGGATTTCTGGAGGTCTGTCTAATTTATTAAAGTAGGATGAAAATAACTAGTAAAATGGGATGGGGTTCTTTTTGAGACCATTTGCTTGTTCTTGTAATGTTAGATATTTAGAGCATTGTGGTTATGCTATTCATACACAGGAAGACATTGCTGCTCCCACAACTCATATACTCATGTTCCTGGGATATTTAATGTGTATTTCTATAGATGGAATTTTGCCAATACCACAAGTGTGAGTTGTACATTGTAGTATTTAACTGAAGTAACCAGATACTTCACATTCGTGTCTATCACAGAATGCCTGCAGCCGATGTCCTTGAATTATCATGGACCAGACGACAAACTGGACCTGGCCATCTCCCTCCTGGTTCGAGGAATGTATCCCAACATCTGCTTCCACCAAGAGAAGAGAAAGTTGCTCACGATGGAGAACAGACCAGCCCTCATTCACAAGTCGTCCGTAAACTTTAGCAAATTTGAACAGACGTTTCCTTCACAGTTCTTCACATTTGCAGAAAAGGTTTAGAATTTTTTACTAATATCTATATTTTCATATTTGCTATGAAAAAATTCTGATAAACTGAGTGTCACCCATTAAATGAAATCATAAAATCCCTTGTTTTTTCTCTGGGTTGCATGATATGAAAGCCGGGCTGTGATCCTTCACGTAAACACGATTTCTTAGTGATCTTCCCAGGCCCCCACCCCCACTCCACCCCCACCCCCGGTCATCTGATGCTCTTCAGCAGAGACGTACATGGCTATTAATAAGTATTGCTATATTTCTACAATTCCATACCACTTAATCACTTCATTGTAGAATAAAACGCTTTAATATCCAGTTTTAGGCAGTAATCTTGGAGCTTGATATTAACAGTTCGTTATGGTCTTTTGTCTTCCTTGATCCATTGTGATCTATTGTTCTAGATCCGAACCCGTGCTGCAGTATCTGCCAAGGGCATGACGATGGTCTCCCCCCTCCATATCCTCCTGTGCGGTGCAGATCAAGTCATTTCCCAGAACGGATTGATTGTTCTTGACGATTGGTAACAGCATTTTCTCTTTCCTCTTCATCTGTGGCCTCGGACGGGCAAATTTGCTGTTTAGTTTGAATGAAAAAAAGAAAGATGTTTGGATGTACAAAATGTGTTTGAACATGGGTGATTTGGTAACTACCAATATACAATACTGGATCAAGACTGCTATTACCCTGTTGTGCTTAAGGACTCTGACAATAGGTTCTATTTTTTGGGTATTTTTGTGGCTTTGTTTCAAGTTTTGAAGCTAGATGACTTTACCATACACATCGTGTCATGTGGCAATGCAAACAATGCCAACAGTCTTGACTGATTTATAAGTCCATTTCAGATTAGGGTGGCCATTGACATTACGTCAAAATAGAGAACAAGGCAAGATTGTGAAAGTTTTCTCAACATATTTTTTTACAAATTTCTACGTTTAAACTCGACAACCTTTCAAAGATTGTAGAACTGGTCGTACCTGCACATAAGAGGACTTATAGGGGTACATTGGGACTTAAGGTAATCCATTGTGTGAATCATGACTGATGTTGCTATGGTGATAATCACTTTAATAGCAAATTATTCTGGGGACCATCTCTTTCAATAATTAATTAAAACCTGCTATCTATATCTTCAGGATTCAGTTTCGCATGAGCCACAACACAGCCGCAAAGATCATTGCCCTGCGACCTCTGTTAGAGTCGCTGATCTTCAGAATGACCTCTGACCCCGAGGGTATCCTGAATGCTGCACCGGAGGATTATGCCCTGATGAACGCCATCCAAGTCCTGTCATTACCAAGCTCTGGAAGCTACGGTAACGCAGGAGAACCAGATCAAGAAATGTAAGTTATTTTTTGTCCCTGGTGAGAGATTTTCAAAGAAATTAAATAAAAGCTTGCATATATTTTAAAGCCTCCTCACAAAATAAATTACAAATTACCTTTATTAAAATTCATTACTCTACGTTATCAAAAATAATTTAGAGAAAATTTCAGTGATGTTTTCTTAGTTTGCATGTGTGTATATGGGCATTCTTTTGCACCATTTTCAGAGGGTACCTTTTTATCCCTTGTTTTAGGTTTATCTATCAGTAGCATTACACCAATACTTGCATACCTGCTCATCTCAAATCTGTCAGCTTTTAGTCCATTTCATATTCCAAATAGTTCTTTTTCTATCAAAAGAAAAATGAAAGAATAATATACAAGTTTGGTGTTGTAAAAAGTATTTATCTCATGGTAAATAGGATTTGGTACGATATTTTTCTATGTTTTATATTTGATTTGTATGTTGTAATGATCTCTAATTCTTCGTTCCACTCAAAATGATTTCATATTTGGTTCCTTGCTGAAAGCAAAGGAACCTATGCAGTCAGGTTGGTGTGTATGTATGTGTGTGCATCTATGACACTTGCTTAGGTCTGTGATAACTCAACAACAGAATGATAGATATTTGTCAACTTAGCAATCCTCAGTGGATTGTAACCAAACTTGGTCTACAGTTGTTGGTTAATAGCTGGTACTGATGGGCATACATATTATGATATTGGGTGATGACATACAACACTTTAATATTCCAGTAAGCAAGGAAGCATAGTGACCATTATGCTCTTGTTAGCCATTCCATCAATCCCTCCCCCTACCTTTCAATATTGTTTATGCTAGTGCAACTTAAGTATCCAAAGAACACTGGTTTCGTTGCAGTTCTTACAGGAAACGTGAAACAAAACCATCAAATTTCTTTGGTTGAAATTGCAATAATGCTCACTTAGTTTATCCCCTTTGTGGTTTGAAGGATGTTATACCTCATAAATCGCGGTAAAATTACATTAATGTTCATGTTAGAACTTGTTGCAATATGTAGCCCACTTAACATAGCTTTTCCTGCCATGCTTAATGTTGGCCAATGTGTGTCTAACAGTCATGCCTGTTTGTTATTAGAAAGGAGTATATCATTCTGTCCAAACGACCATGTAGTGATGCCAGCTATATTTGCACTTTCTTTATAGTTTGAGTATCTTGTAAAAATGGTGACCTTTCTGAACGTCACAAAGACCATTAGAAAACCGTGTCGATTAGGTGTGCGTGCGGGATAATATAATTGCCTTCCAATAATGAGGTAATCCCTATTAACCCAACATATGGTTACCCTAAAGCACAGCCATTATTATGTGGTCAAATGCCTGCTGAAATTCCCAGTAATACCCTTAGTTCATCACAAGAACACTACCTAAAGCCATCCCTAGATGGACTATCAAGACTATGATTAATATTATATGACTGTATAAATACTAAATGAGTGTCTTCATTAACATCATGTTACTCCAGCCAGAAAATTCAATATTTTTCTCTCTCGCTATTTTCAGGAAACCCTTTCACTCAGCGCCAAAGAGAGCTCGCTTTTCATTCTCCAAACCTGTCGGCCATGGCTATGGAGAGGGTAGCGGCGGAGGCTTTGGAACAAGAGGAGGCCAAAGAGGTTTTCGAGGGGGCTTTCAAGGGGGTCAAAATAGGGGATCAGGAGGAAGAGGATTTGGTGGTGGCAGGTTCAATAGAGGTGGTGGCTTCAGAGGAGGGCATGGGTTTGGAAGGGGCAGAGGAGGGAACTTTGGTGGTGGATCTGGAAGTTTTAGAGGGAGGGGTAACTTTGGAGGTTCCAGGGGTGGTGGGTTCAGTAGAGGAGGTTACGGGGGATATTGACATAAAAGAAAGTATTTCTGCGTTAAATTAAGGGTCTACAAGATGTGGATGAATTTCAGTTTAGTTTTATACTTGTTACGATGCTTTCTGTCACTGTGGAGGATCATCATTAATGTCAAAGAGCATTGTAACCATTATTATTAGAGACTATAATACATACAAAACTGAGAACTGATATTGGAACATAACTGAATATATGTTACATTTTGTTGTACTAGTTAATACCAGTGATAACGGTTTGCAATAAAAGATACTGTTATGGTAAAGTTACCATTATCATGTTGAAAATGTTTTTGATAAGTAGGAGTGTGTACACTTGTCTGTGTTATGGAATAGGGGGTGGGGTGAGTGGAGGCAGAAAACATGGTATTATCCATTGCCTGAATATTGCCTTTAAAATGTTGTAAGCAGATTCAGACTGCTGAACTGTTATAGTAGGTATGGAATGAAGATTGGTAACTTAAAATGAATCATGTTGTATTTAATACAATCTCTTCAAAGGAGACAAAAGAACTTAACCATCATTTAATACCTTACATTCGTGGTCAGCAAAATTTTCGGCCCATGAACCAGGATCTTACGTGAGGAACGAGCCAAGACCCACAAGATCACCTACCCATATCAGTGAAAACTTAGAATGCATGAAAGCTTGCTTGGACTATGGTATTGATGCTAACAATATATCAATTTTAGTCGATCGCTGTTGGCAAGCATTGGAAACTGCAAAGTTTTCAAACTTTCAAAGGTCACATGACCCCCCAGAAACATTTCATGAGCTACTGCAAACCAATTGAAGACTAGTTATATATATCATTCAAACAGAATCCAAATATACTGTTTCTATGTTAGTTTGTGATCCTTTTGTCAGTGAACTGAAAAGTTCTAGCAATAGCATAGGTAGTTCTTTTCAAAGTGTTTCTTAAGCTATTGCAAAATCTGTAGTCAGCAATTCGACAAAGGGAGTGTACATGACTTTCCAATGTTACTTCCATGTTTGCCATGTATCCATGCTAGTTCAATTCATTACCTCCTGCTGCAAATTACCAGTCTCTTTTTGATATGGTCATATTTAATAAAGTCATCTACATTCACATATGACTTAACTTCTTTTGTGTCCTGTCTGTATTCCATAATCATTGGAAGGATCCACTATTCTTTTCCAATGGTTTACAAATTAAAGGAAATCGTTTGCATATGTTTAATAATTTGCCAATAAATGTTTTTCTCCAAGGCTTTAATGATTTGTTTACATTTGAGTGAGAAAATAAAAATTCAACAAATGGAAACATTTCATGCCCTTTTACTTTAATGAGAGATGAAGTATCAATAATATAAAATAACAAGGCTTTTAATTCTATATTGCATAAACTTTATAAAATAATGGAAAGGGCCAAAAAAAAACAAAAAAAAAATCACACACTTGATATTCCCTTAATACAGCTTAGTCATGCCGAAGAACTTGCAATTTTGTCAAAATTTTGCCAGAAATATGAATTGCATATGATTATGAAGATCATAGGAAATCCATACCTGAATTGTCTTGTTCGATGTTCAAATTGCCAAGAAAGTTCCCATGAATTAGGTGAAATGATCCCTAAATATCAGCACAATGACCCCATTTGTATATTCGTTCAACCTGATGTCTTGTCAAAATTTGGAACTTTCTGATGCTATGATTTCCTCAAAGAGGGGAAGAATGGAAGACTACAGGGAAGTGTCTCATTATCAGGATGATACTTTATGTCTAATTGTTGTGTAGTTATAACTAACTTCAACAGCAATTTCAGACAGGAAACTTCACAAACTTTTCATCTACTGCAAGAACCTTGTGTAGGTAACTATATAATAATGTCACACCGCCTGACATTTTGATCTAAAGCAGACAGCGCTAGGACACCAGTAAACTTGACATGTGAACAGACAATTGGTACATTGAACTAGGTCTCAATTAAGTTGTATATCCATGTTGAGGATGGTTTTTTTTCCCCTGCTTGGTCAGATACTCCTGCGGGATGGTCTTGCCAGGTTGTAGCCTCCCCCACCACTGTGAAGTTATCTTCCCTTTCCTCTGGCTGGTTCTTCGTTATTATTTTATGCTTCCATCCTGAATAATTTGCTTGTCTTCTTTGATCCTTGTTTTAATCCTTTTCCTCATATTAATTCTGCTTCTCAATCCTGCAGGAGCTGTCATCTCCCTTGAGAGGTGGAAATTTCCTTTTAAGGCCTCCTAATCTTTTCATGGTTCTGTTTCAAGGGTGATGAAGGTTACAAAGTGAGTTACAGGCTATGATATTATTGAATGATCTGGGTGCCTTTATGCTTGTAGTTGTAAAAAAATCACAGCTTACATTTTGGAGCTGTTTCTACAAACGAGGAGGCCAAACAAGTAGAATTGAAGCTATTCAGGGCCCTTTTCCCTGTTCGTGAATATTCCCGAGACAACACTATATATAAATTCGGGGATATTTCCAGGGACACTCTCAATCCCGGAATCTGGGGACTGTCTCCGATAAATTTGTCTCATGAAATCAGAGATGTCTGGTCACCTCACTCTACACCATGTTAGAAACCAAATCAGTTTTCTGTTTCCAAAAATGATGATTCCATAAATTTGGGAACTGTCTCTTCAATGAGATGGTATATAGCAGTGATGCTGCTCCTAGCAGGAACAACTATTGGTAATGGCTTGACTCCACTTAATAGAGAGTTGTTATGGTTGTGCCAGAAAACCATGCTTGAAGCTTTCTTTGCACTTCGTTAATAATTCTCTCATATACTCTACTTATTAATTTCGTGGGGATGAGATGACTAGCTATTTCAAAGAAGGCATAATTGTAGTTTCCAACGAATAAGAAGATTATGTTGTTATCTCTTCATTATGGACTCGATCACGTCTATTTCCTTTGGACATTCTTGAGAGAGTACCTCTGGCCCTTTGTCAGTT
>JAIPMN010040802.1:0-12342 GCA_020650975.1 Apostichopus californicus
TGTTGTCATCAATGTCAACGCATTTACGTCACATCTGAAGAACTGTACCGACTGGTATTTAGTCATTGATTTACATCAACATATTAATTGTTAACTTAACAGGACAATGTAATTAAGAAGTGCGCTGTAGTTACAAAACAAACAAATGTTTGAATTTCTGGTACGGAATGCACAAAATATCCCTTTGCCGGAAAGTTCTGTGGTAACTTTCTGGTTTTCCCCTCATATCAAAGTCACATGTTCCACTGTCCCTCGAGGTATGTGCCCCTCCCCTCTCTCCACCCCATCCCGAAATTGAACTCCCCTTCGCCTCGCTAGGTTGCAAGTACCTCATCTTTTCGTTAACGATCGTGTATATAGGGCTGCTAGATAGTCTGAGCAATCCAAACCAACCGCAGCTTTAATTGGTAATGTAACTTTCATGTAGTTGTGTTTAGATTTTGTATTCGGGGTAACTATGTTTTGTCTTTTTTATTGGTGAGTAGCGGAATTCTACAATTACATTATCCTTATTAACTTTAGACGTTCATATACCCGTGAATAATTTTCGTGTTAAAAAATACATTTTGTGACACATATTGATGGTTTATAATGGTTGCTACCTTTTCCCCTAATATAGAACTTAATATCTCATTAGTCAAAGATTTAACTTGCCTGTTATGTTTTGTATTCTTGTATATTTCTAGTTTAGATCAGTCAAAGTGAAGTAAATGTATAACAATTAAGAGAAACGATTGATCGCAAGTGTATAGTTAAATAATCGCATCTGATAGAAATGTATACCAATAAAGAGAAACGATTGATCGCGAATGGAGTTCAATAATCGCATGTGATGTAAATGAATACCAATAAAAAGAAACGATTGATCGCAAGTGGAGTTAAATAATCGCATTTGATGTAAATGTATACCTATAAAGAGAAACGATTTATCGCAAGTGGAGTTTAATAATCACATGTGATGTAAATGTATACCAATAAAGAGAAACGATTTATCGCAAGTGTAGCCAAATAATCGCATCTGATGTAAATATATATCCATTAAGAGAAACGATTGATCGCAAGTGGAGTTAAATAATCGCATCTGATGTAAATATATACCAATTAAGAGAAACGATTGATCGCAATTAAGTCTATAGATAAAATCATGGATTTACAATGAGTTTTTAAAATCTTTACTTTCAGAAACTTTGTCGAGTGTTATTTTTAACTCCACATCAATAAGTGCATCACGTTTGTGTAAATAATTGTATCCAATACATCACATGTATTGAATTTTATATTTTCTGTAAAAACTGAAATATGGGTTCATGTGTACTTTAGTGTACTGTTATATGGTATTGTATCAATAGTAATCAACGCAGCTGTTATGATTTGTTGGATGTAAAATATGTTAGCCAAAGGAAATGATTGACTTTTCGTTTCCGTTTAATAGTTTCTTTCGTTTTTAATGTTAATTGATACATGTTTGTTTATAACAATTGCTAATATCGTTTTATTCAATGTATTACAAAGTAAGCATGTTGATTCATTAAACCACTGAAATAGAGTTGCCTCATGTCGAATGCCTTTTATTTGTTAAAATCTAGATAAATAACCTATAAGAAAGTTGTTCACGTTTTTAGGATTTTATTGATTGCGATCATGACACCTTTTTCTTTCTACTTAACATTCATGATGATTTGATCTATTCATTTGTTTATTGCCTTTCGATATCATTTAATTGTTCTTTGAACAAACATTCTTTATTTGTTCGACATTAATAGTATATCTATCTTTGAGGCAAATTCCCACACGCAGATGTTGTTTCTGTTGTCAAAGAATTTTCACTAGTCTAGCCTTAACGACAGCTTAGGATATCTATGAGTGACAACGCCATATCTCAAATCGTTCTGTTCCTGATTGAGGTACAGAGGTATTGATCTGGGAGTGTCTGGGTGTCTTATATCGCATTGGCCGTAGGTAGTACGAACCCAATAAAACGATGGCTTTCGAAGGCGATTTCAAGAGGAAGCCGTGTCCGCATGTATGGCAAAGTAAGCGATCGTGTTTAGTTGTACAAACAGCACCATACGTATCACATTGTATACATCACAACCCCAATATCTGGAAATATCTCGGAGAGGACTTTTTCTAGAGATCTCAGGCTAACTCGTCGAGTGAAGTAATTTGTTGATGTCAAATCCCTTTTTATGTCAATAATTAAACTGACCTTTTCATTTCAAACCCTTTCGTCTATCTTATTAAATTCATCTCCAAAGCTACTTTTCTCATTTGCAGTTGTGATTATAATGAACAGATATAATTGTTCAAAGTATCGATCTATGATATATCGATAGAATTGTTTTTAAATGTTTAATAAATGATTTTGGGGGGTAATTTGTATATATTGTTGTGACTTTCTTGGTAGCTTTGGTAGTTTCTGTTGAGATGTTGATAAAATTTAACCGAAATCAGAAATTCAAATACATTTAAACTTCTTCTCTTTTTCGATTTTTACATTAATCATCATCCAAGTTAAATACACAAATATTGAATTAAAGTAAAGCCCGGATAATTATTTTGATAAATTCTTTTTTGCCATGTTACTTATAAGATCGTGACAACTGCACCATTATTCGGCCTTAATAGGAAAAGGCAAGTAGTATCTCATTTTAGTAAAAAAAAACAAATTCTTCTACTTAATCGTGACTCAAATGAACTGCAATCATCAGATATATGCATTTTCGTTTAATTTGTACAAATGTTTCTTAGGAGACGGTTTTCAACCATGTCAGCTGATTATTTCTATAGTAACGCGTTGCAGAATTTCAAGCCATGTAGTGATACATGGGTGTGTAATGCGATAGTGTTTAAAATACATAACATATTAGTGAAAGTGCTTGTTATTTGCGTACATTTGGACTTCGATCAGGGGCTGTGTATTGCGATATTGTATAAGATACATAACATATAAGTGAAAGTGCTTGTTATTTGCGTACATTTGGACTTCGATCAGGGGCTGTGTATTGCGATATTGTATAAAACACATAACGTATAAGTGAAAGTGCTTGTTTTTGCGTACATTTGGAATTCGATGAGGGTGTTTTCTTTTTACAGTGATGAGTAGGCCCTATTTTGCGCAGACGTTTCCTTCAGTATATTATTTGTTATAGGCAATATGCATACACACTGATACCTCCACGTGCTTAAAGGATGACTTTAGGCATACATGTAATTAATGCTGCAGACGTTCAAAACAAACACTGTCATCAGTTCAGGTTGTAGTTCTATATAACTTTGTGTGAAATGAAGTTCAACCTATAAACAGATAAGGGTCAGTGCAGTCTATAATAACAGTTATTCGAGTGGCAACTTACATCACTTTAGTGGCTTAAAATCACATATTTGTTATATAGTTTACAATTTGTCAAAGGACAAATGATGTTGACATTCCTCTTGTGTCATAAGATATATTGAAACAGTGGTTAAACTTCAGCATTTTGGTCTGCACTGCAGAGCATACGTCATCATTAATTTAGCCTTAAATGACTGAGCATTACAGAGATTTAGCTTAATATTGTAAAAGTTAATATCTTGAAAACCGGAGTATAGCTCTAGAAATATTAATAGTACTCAAATTCGTTTTGACAAACTATGAAATGACAAGACTAAAATTTTTTTCCTAAAGTCATCCTTTACAGGCCCTCTTTTTCTTTGGCTCATATGACGGAGATCTATGTGAAGAATAGCTAAGAAAAAAACCTTGCTCCATTTGGGAATATCCTAGCTTAAAAGTCGTGTCTCGCAGCTTTCACATTGTGCATCTATGATGTCATATTGGCACTATCGTCTGAAACCGTTTATTCGCTTCTTCCTTTTTGTTGAAATATCTAATTTGGTGACGCTGAACCAAAGACATGACCATATAGTTCACGTTAAGAGGTTTAATATGCTAGATTCTAGATTGAGCATTTGCCAACTTTAAAAAAGAAATACTAATTTGCTGTGTGGAGGTTGTTACGCTTGGCGCTTACGTTGATATGACGAAAATATACTCGTCTAGATGAATATAATCTAATACTGCTCGCTTTGAAATTCCTGACCGTTATGTAATTTCTAAAAGGTCTTCAGTAAAGGTCACAAACTTCATCATGCTATAAGGTACTAACTTTATACCAAAAAACCTACTTTTTTTAAGGTGGCAGCAAACTGCTTGCTGAAGTTTGAGCATGAGTGACCAGCATTTGCTTCTACTATCTACTAGTATTTGTTAACATGTATACTGATGACCTTTACAAAGCCTTTTATTTACTTTGAAAAACGATTATGTATCAGTGTTTTACTCAGAAGAATTTGTGTCAAATCTAGAAGTTTCTTCTGCGTCGTCATTTCTTATCAGTTTTATCTTCTTTTTATCTTAGGTTGTCTGACATTTTGTTGACAAACTGATCTTAGCCCACCCCAACGCAACCCCTCCCCCCCACATATCCACTCCCCTCCCCACCTCTCCCTCCCCCACCCCACACACACAAGAATGGTGGTTTCGCTGCTGATCGCATAAGATAACAGTAACACGTAGAAGTATATACTTAAACAAGTTAGAAGTATCTTTCGCAATTCATAATTCAATGGATGTTACTCTAGAGGTTAATGTCCAATCAATTGTTGATTACCCATTCGATCTTGTTAGTTTAGATCATTAATCTATATATCAGTGTGTCAGGATACCTCGGTCTGTGTTGTGTTATCGAGTCATTAAGTATTAAAATCATAATCACTTTATTACAAAAATTGTAATCCATAATGAGAACAGATTGAGAATGACCATATGTGGAATGACATAAAGAAAACACAAGTTCATGGTTAAGTTTTTCTTATTTTTCCGAACTGCAGTAATTCATTTATATTAAATAAACTTTACAATATTTTTCATGAGATGAAGCAACGATCGAAATACTATAAGTTATAGGCCTTTACTTTAGAATTTATAAAATAGCTAATAAGTTAATAGAATATTTGATTTGTTTGCTCGAACGTTTCATAATGTGACTTCGTTAAACGATGTTTTACCAAACTTGAAAGCAATGTCACGTGCATTTTGGACTGTTAGGTAAAATCATGTTCGAGTAGCCGCGATCTATGATAAGATCTTAGCATATGTAAATGCGATACTGTTCGAGAAATAGTAGGGATCACCTGACCACATTTCTGAAGTTCATACTCTTGCAATAGGGATTTGCAAAGGTCCCACCCCTCTGCTGGTTACTGAGTTTGGGGTCGGGCTTTGAAACTTGAGATCATACTTGGTCACATGTCTCCTTAAAGTCACCTAGTAATTCTGCATCAACATGAACGTAAAGCAAGAACATGGCATATAAATGTCTTGCTGCACTCGACGGGTTCAATCTCACACCAGACCTAATTCAGATCTTTACTTTTGTTATATCAAAGCTTGTTTCTCTCTGCAATCTAAATCGAATACTTGTGTAATTAAGATCAGCATTGAAATACTATTAAATAGTAGTTGAAATAGTTCAACTGGAACCTGTAAAAAATGTAATCATTTGTTATTATGAAAGCTGGTGAATTAAAAATTTGATATCAAAAGCAAAATTTATACATCCCTGTCTAACTATTGTTTCAAATACCGTATACTACATGCTATACTGCCAGATCGAACTTTGAGTCATAACTTGTTGATTGAAAATGTGGGGATAACTAACACATCACATTGAGCAACCGAAAGGCAAATCTATATAGCTAAGTCCAATTTGTAATTACGTACACTGGTGAACTAAAATTAAGTTAACAGAAACCGATACTGAGAAAACCACATCCGTTCGTGACACCTTGCTCTAAAATGAAAATGAAAGAAAACTATATCCAATTTGCAAAGGTTAGAAAACTATTGCCAACAGCAAAGTAGTTAATCATTATGATAAAAAATTAGTTGTGACGTCATAAAAGAACGATTTTTCATTATTTTTGAGTTCAGCGAAAATAATGACAATTCATTGATCTCCATCACTGTGACGTCATTTCTCCTTGACACGACCAAGAGAAAACCCATTTGAACTTATAACAAAGTTCTCCTCTTGGAGAACCCTCGGATGGAATCAATTTTAGATGTTACCCTTCATAATCACCAAAACTACCTCGGCTGACGTTGAATGACATTAGGAATTGCAATAACGTGTGTCAGGCTTACCGAATCATCACAATTATTCAATCAAGTAGATTTACTAAGACGAATAAGTGTTTAAGTTTTGATTTCTAATAAAGTATTGGTTTTGTTTGGCCTCCGGCTTTCAAGCATGCACCAATCGTAAAACAACAGACCTAAATTTGATTATATTCCTTCTCCGGGTCCCACGTAAAACAGAGGTTGGCTTAAGAATCAACCAACTTGCAGGAGGATAAATCATTATCTGTTTGAGTTCGTCGAGTCATCATCTCAAATAATAAAGAAAATGGATCGAAAATTGAAATTGCAGATGGTTTTGTTTGCTTTACTTGCTATCGGGGAGCTTACTCTATCGCACCAGGAAGAAGACGGTTGGACCGCTAATCAATTCATTACTAGAGATCTGGATCGTGTTATTCTCAGAGAGAGGAGAGGTAAGATCGTTTAGTTATTTTACTAATCCTTGAAGCTGTATAGTTTGTGTTTTTGTTTTAGCTTTGTTTCACCCTGCCATGTAATGTCATACATGGATAACGAATAAGGAAAAAAACAAGAATTAGCCTTAACTACAAGCATCATGTAGGCCTGCTTCATAGGTAAAATATACTGTAGAGTCGAAAGAACTCAAATCATTTAATCGATTAAAGGGTATTTACTTCTTGAAGGAACCACATTATTGTAACCACTGATATTACTTAGTCGCATTTGAACCGTCCGGTAATTTGTTAATTTTCTTTAGGCATATAGATGTGTCATCCCTACAGACTTCCGCCAGACGCACTTACATGAATATCACGCATAGTAAAATTTATCCCCTCTTCCGTCCGGTAGCTTCCGACGCAGATAATTTGAACATAGCTGAATGTTAACATAGACTGTGCATTTACAAGAGCAAGCAACAAAAGAAGAACAGCCTCAATATCTCACCTTAGAGGGCGCGTGCAAACTCGTTTTTTAACATATAACTATGGAAGCGTAGAAGGGACATCTGAATTGACGTTTTGATGAGATGCAACAATTCGTCAAAATGACAAGAATCTGAAAATTGACATTGTTCGTCACTTTATTCTTTTGACTGTACCGTAATCTGTTGTCTTGAAAATCAGGCATTTTTCGTGTAAATATGTAGTCCCTTTAAGTTTTGACCCCTCTTTTATTGTGGTAAAATACTTGAAAAATACTTTATTTCGACGTCATTGCCACCGATATATTAAGGCAAATACATCAAGTATTACATACGTAAGTATGTCTGTATGTATATCATTTAGATCCTCCTGCAAGCAGAGAACTCGCGAAGAAGCCACCATTGGCTTATCAAAGCCGCAAGCTGACCGAAGTCAGTCACTCAGATTCATATTTAACGTACATGATTATGAATTTTCAATTGTCAACAACTCTGTAACTGGACGACATACATTAATTTTGGAGTGACTCGAACTCGGGAACTTATGATTGAAAGGCACCGGCGTTAACCACTGAGCTATATGCGGTATATATACGTATATGCATATATACGTATATGCATATATACGTAAATATATATATATATATACACGTATATATACATATACGTATATGCTGGCAAATACATTAAGCATTAGAAACAGAACAGAGGACTCTGAAGTGTCCCACACATTTTTATACAATTAATTTTTTGATAAAGCCACCCCGCTTATCTTACCCTCGATAGCAAGCGTGTGATCCCACGACTGCCCTTAGAATTATTCCTTAGACTGCTGAGTTTGCTCAGCGACGCGAATGAGTCTCCCTACATAAAAATAGGAAAATGCTACGGCTGCTATATATTCCTCCCTCTCCGGCGCAATCACACGAACGAATCGCTCTCTGGCGTGATTAATAGTAAGGATCGACCCAACGCATTTGCCAAAGAAAAGTTGGTCGATACGCCTTTACAAAGGCTAAGTATTCCTCTGCATGTTATAGCCCCTAAATGAGACACTAACTCAAGTATCACCTTTCAGTTTTTATGACAGAGATCTTTGTGAAGAACTAGAACTGAATTTGCATGCAAATACGCAGTATTTGTAGTGCGCGCGGAGTGCTTGCTGTATTAGGAAGAACTTTTCGGTTGTTCATGGTGTTATTTATTGGGCGGACAACACACGAGGGAGTATAGTCATATAGGTACCTACAAAGTGAGGGCGCTTATCAGCGCCGTGACAGGCTCAGGATAAGTTGGCTACGCAGCTAGCCTCTGAAACTGAAGCTGTAGCGAGACAATATGAAACTTTAAGTTCAACATCCAGTATGTAGGTATCGTTCACTTGGCCAGTTATGCCAATATTGTACCGCGCACGCGCACTACAATAACAACACCCCCAAACTGTTAAGAAAAGTCTTGTTCCGTTTGGGATATATACCCTGGAATAAAATTCATACCTGTGAGTATTTTGTCAATCGATGCTAATGCCTATATGAAGCCCTTTCTCTTTTCATATTTTTTCTTTTCATATTTTCAAGATAGAATGTTAACATTGTTGATACTGAAATCAACACCATCATTAGGTCATGTTAAAAGCTTCCAAATGTTCGATTCATCGTTTGTAAATCCAATCTTTGTTATAGAAACTATACATTGTAATAAATCAAGAAAATAATAAATATATAATTGTAGGCACATGTGACTCAATGTCATATTTAGACTTGATTCAGTCTTCGGGTCTTTGTATGAAAGAAAGTTAAATCTGCGACATTTTCCAATGGAATTGAATCTTCCTTATAGCTATTTGGGGAAGATTTTCATTACAGTTTCATTTCTGTAGCAAACATTTTTCATTTTTTCATTTTCATTTTATTTATTTCGTCTATACATAAGAACAATAGAACAAAGTGGTATAGTATAAACAGGACACTAGAAAAACAATAGAGTTTATCGAGCTAGCGACCAAAAAATAACAAATAACAATGAAAGAAGGTAACAATTAAGAGTAGAGCAAAATAAACATGAGATAATCAATACTCAGTCAGCGTAGTTTCCAATTAGGTGGGCTTTAAGTTTGTGCTTAAACGTTACATAAGATTTACAGTTTTTATATCATTTGGAAGCACTTTCCAGGTTTTATAGCAGTAGTTGTTCAAGAGTAATTTACCGTGTTTCGAGTGATGTCTGCTAACAGAAAAATGGGTATTATTCCTCGTACTGTTACGAATATACGGGGAATTACTGGGATTAACAATATCACTAAAAACACGGCGGAGAATATTGTGGATATACTTATAAATAAAAGAACACATCTTGAGAACATGAATGTCGCTGACCTTAAGAATACCAAGGTCCTTGTGCAAAGTACTGGTAGGATAACGTCGATGTTTAAAAGTAATTGTTTTTAACATTCTGTTTTTGAGGATTTGTAAAGGCTTAAGTATGGTAGCGTTAGCCATTCCATAAATTTCAGCACCGTAAGAAATTTTAGAACAAACAAGTGAATAGTAAAGCTGAATAGCTACAGAGGGAGTGAGCGAATCCCTGAGGCGATAGAAAATGCCATTAAACTTAACAAGACTATTGCAAAGGTCATCAATATGTTGCTTGAATGACAAATTATCATCAACCATAAGGCCAAGATATTTGACGCAATCTGTTTTACAAATATTAGTATTATTCAAAACAAAATGCTCAGGACACGAATGAGAAACATTATCTTTGGCATGAAAAATAGTAAAGTTAGTTTTCCCAAGATGCAAGGTAAGTCTGTTGGCATCAAACCATTTTTTGAGACTGCTTAACGTTGATTGTGCTTTAAGCACGATATTGGTACAGTTTTTGTCGTGGACAAAACGTTTGTGTCATCAGCAAAAAGTCTTAAGGACTCGTCAGGTACAACATTTTGAATATCGTTTACATAGATTAAGAATAACAGCGGTCCTAAAACAGATCCCTGTGGCACACCGATATTTACATTGGAACACGTAGAATAAGTACTGTTAATATACATCAATTGCTTCCTGTTAGATAAGTAACTATGCATAACATCGAAAGCTTTACCTCGAATACCGTAAATGTATAACTTGGCAAGGAGAATTTTGTGGTCGACAGTGTCAAAGGCTTTCTTGAGATCTAGATAAAGACCCAACACATTCTCACCATTATCTACAGTAGATAAGTACGAATACAATTCGTAGTCTCTAAAAGGGCATGACTTGTATCATGACCCTTTCTGAAGCCGAATTGAAAGTCAAAAAGGGTATCATTGTTGTCCAAGAATATTCTCAGACGTTTGTCGATAGATCTTTCTAGCAGTTTATTCATACAAGGTAGCAAGCTGATCGGCCGGTAATTTTCTGGAAGGGTATGATCCCCCTTTTTAAAAATCGGGATGACTTTTGCAACTTTCAGGGCATCTGGATAAGTACCAGACGTGAGCACAAGGTTGAAAATATGACAAAGAATTGGAACAATAACATGTGAGATGGATTTCCAAATTTTAGGAGGAATACCATCGATACCAGGTGATTTTCCATCTTTTAGGGAATGGATTTCTTTGTGGATTTCTTCAGAAGTGATGGGCGAAAGAAATATAGTACTTGGAGTACCAGGCTGCATGAACTGCATAGGATCAGAACCATTAACAATATCATGACCAAGTTTGTTGCCAATGGTTGAGAAATAGTCATTGAAAGCATTAGCAATGCCAATGTCATCAGTAATGGTTGCATTGGCATAAGTGATATTTTTAACTACAGAGGTAGAATTCCTTTTCTTGTTAAGAAGTTCATTAAGGACAACCCAAATTTTTTGGGTAGAGTGCTGCCTAGCCTGAATGATGTGTTTGTAGTAGGATGACTTGGAACAACTGATGGACTTGTTAAGAATACGTCTGTATTGTGCCAAATTTGCTTTCTTTTCTGGTGTAGGGTTCTTAATATATTTATGAAACATAGTGTTCTTGTGACTTATCGACTTTTCAATACCAGTTGTGATCCATGGCTTATTTTTAGATTTCTTTCGAGACATTTTGACTCGTGGAAAACAGGCATCGTGAGTGGAACTAAGCATAGAAATAAAAGTGTTGTAAGCGTCATTGACATCCGTTAAACCATAAATAGATGAAAAATCTGTACCATCGATTGATTGAGTGAATGTCGCAAAATTATGACTGTTGTAGATCCTAACCATTGGTCTAGTCATATTCCAGTTGGTATCAATGTTACTGAATGATTTGTGTCTGTTAGGGCATCTTTTTATTCAATGCTATTTAAGTTTAGCGCCATCAGTTTCAAAGCAAACGTCATAAGTCAGATCATGGAGCTATTATTTAATAACTCCCTGATCTGATCTGAGTTCATGGTGGATGCGCCAATGATATCGTTAATTATTCTCAAATGTTTTATGCATCTTTGCGAAGTAGTTAGTAATAATGTTACGTAAATCGCGGTATAATATTCAGGTGAATTTAGATCAATTCGATGGCCACTAATTTAGAAATGAACTAACCGCCAAGGAAAAGAACGATCTTTCTCTAGTAAAATTAGACACCCTTGTAGTGTCTAAATTGTATAAATATGTTATGAAAATATGTCCGTCATTTTTATCGATATTTGGAATAAAAACGAGACAAGACACATATCATGATATAGAAAACGAAAAAAGACACACGTCATCATATAGAAAACGAAACTTTTTAGTGTACGTCAGATTTAGTATGTAATACATAACACATTATCACATCTCTCACATGTATTCTGTAGGACGCAGGAAAACTTACACATGTCTGTGTAATGATTAAACGACATATCGTAACATATATCCATTGGGATTATTTCCATCATCGGGCTATGAAACATTTTAAAGATACCGGGAACAGGTGATGATAGACGTATGAACATACTTCTTGAAACTATTTAGTCCGACAGAAGTTAGCAATCCTACGGAGACCTCCTGGTCTAAGAATTGCATTGTTCAGAGAGGTTTGTAAGTGCTGGCTGGTTTAGAAGCAAAATGGCTTCCTGGCTCACATTGAAATGATTGATTGTAGAATATCGCCATCTTTCTTACAACTCGGACGGAAAATACTCCAATTATACTCTATACCAGAATTCAACTTATTGGCATATCTTGCAAAATCGTCTGAATCGTTCTGTTTTTCTGTAAATCAATACTTCCTGGAAACAATTGGTACATATGAAACTAAGGCTTGGCATTTTTATGAGATATTAAT
>JAIPMN010040806.1:3590-19799 GCA_020650975.1 Apostichopus californicus
AGTACGGACTTGTCTGGAGTCTGTAACAAACTCTCCCAATCAGTGGCGGAGCGTCCATACAGTCAGGGGGCGGATGCCCCCCCCCCCCCTGACGGACTCAAATGGACTGTTGGCGCCCTTTTCAGCTTTTTACCACTTTTTACTTATTCGTGATTATTGACTTTTTTATTGCGCTCTCATCTACCTATTGACATTTGTCACATTTTGTTGGCGATGACACCTATTTATTCTTCGTTTATCTGCAAATAAGAAAGGCCCTAAAAGGGTCATTTCCGGTGATCTAGGGAGTATCTTTACTCAAAAATTTCGGTACGCTCCGCGCCAACTCGTGGTGGCGCTCCGCTTAGATAGTGTCGGAAGCGCCCATACAGACTATTCTCGCCCCCCTTGACCAATACCCCTAGCTCCGCCACTGTATAAACCCCCTCCCCCACCCCGCTCTCCCACCCATCCCCCACCCACCCATAACAATGGACATCTCATGGAGGTCATGCATGTTCCATATGTAGGTTATGAACCCAGAGCTTCTGGTCTCAAACAACATAATTGGAATAAATTGGTAGTTTATTAGTACATGTACTTAAAGTTTGATTTTTTTCCTTCAATTTTCTAGATGTGATGTGTCAGATTCCTGTTCCATTACGAAACAGTCAGCCATAGTTTACCTGGATGAGAAGATACTGTAGCCTACATTAACTACAGTGCTCAGTGTATTCTGGCATATCTTTAAGTACTGCATGGTTATCAATGGTCCATCTGTCATAGGCTGCTTCAAGTTTTAATACACAAAATGACACATTCACTCTCTTCTGATGAAAGATTAACGGATGCTCTCTGTCCCGTGGTGGAGATTTGCATATGTTGAGTTGGCCTGTTCTTTTCCAACTAAGTGAACCACTTCAGGTGAGGGTTTTAGATATTTGATATTTTATAATTCTTGAGCTGAATGAACTACCATTTTCATTGTACTGGGTGTTTTAGTAATTGTATTCAGACTTAAGACCCCATTGTTCTTTCTTTTTTCCATTGTTCTAATCCACATACCCTTTAACCTTAACAATACCCCGTAACAATATAACTCTTCTGAGGTCATGGTGATTCTTTTCAAATGACATCTGAGGACTTGTAATTCCTTTCTTCGAGTTCTCAGTCACAATACAAATCAAGTGTAAACACAGGTACACAGACACACGAATGAACAACAAAAACAACACAGATCCAGTTATTTGACACATACAGTATATTGTATACTGTCGTTTGAAGTTTATTAAAATCCAATATAAATATATAAAAGATATAAATAGGAATGTCAATCAATATCATAACAAACATTACATAAGTATAAAATAATACAAAATAATACAGGGAGACCTAAAATATTTTAAATATATTAAAATATATATGTTTATGTTTATATATATTTACTTTCTGTATTTATAAGCAAGGCCTTTTACAATTGTTCTAGCGGTATTATTAACCTGATTAAGTAACACATCAACATCCAGGTGAAATCTTGTATTCTTTTCTGGTCTGTATAGTTGTATCAGACAGGAACAACATAGATAATTCTGAGGTACTATATTAAAATCTTTTAATCTCACTTTAAAATACACACATTATGAGGGGTGTCCAGTACTTTGCTTGATATGATCTTCCCATGAAACTTGCAGTTGTACACCTACTGTATATACAATAATAATTATTCTATGCATGAGAAATCAGTGCAACTTCCCAAATAAGTATCATGACTAGTGAATACATTATTAACTGAATGATTTTGATAGCCCGGTTATGGAATTATATCTCCCATCGAACTAAAAATGGATTATCTTGAATATGGTACCTTCAAAATTGTTACTGCAATTGTGTTGCCAGATAATTTTAATTCGCACACCATTTACTGCATACTACAGTAAAAAGCTGTAATCCAGGCAACAATTTCCTTTAATTATCTTACAGTTTTTGTTCCTATCAGTTTTTATGCATCTTCATGTACGATTTGCTGATTTATTTACTTACCAGCAAACGTACATGTATTTACAGACAAGCCAATACCAGCACAGACGTATTCAATTTTAAGTCTGTCATCGTCAATATTTATTATTCATTGTCCTCCATCCAAGATCAAACACAAATCACTGAACAAGTATATAAAATGTACTGTTATTGATATTATAATATCCCTGTCATTGGTCCATATATCATAATATCAATCAATTGAACAAGTACTGTATCGTGAATGTACTGTAATTGATATTATAATATCACTGCCATTTGTAGTGTCCATCATAATCTCAATCAATTGAACAACTTACATTAAATATCAACAAAATAGCTGGAAACGAGTTTAAATAGTGATTCAGTGCCATTTAGTTCTAAGGTAAAATTTTCTTTTGAACCAATCAATTAACGGCACTTGGTGTTTTCATTAAAAGGTTGTGTTTGTTCATTATTAACATTGTGCTACAGTACCGTAAGTACACATCTGTATGTGAAAGACAGCTGCTACATGCAACTACTGTAGTACTAAACCTACTAAAAGGTGTATTATAACACATCTAGATTTTACATTAATAGTAGTACTGGAGCTGTACTTGTGATTTAATGAAACTGTTTGCAGCTTCATAATGTACCACATTACAGTCCAACTGTTGAATTCTCAGTCAGTACTGAATGTATTACATATGAGACTTAACTGTACATACACTACTGTGTATGCATAGCACTTGTACAGTAAAGACTGTAGGCATGTACAGTATGCACCATGCACTATATTCAATTTGGTCTGTGTAAATATGTACAGCTTAATATTTGGACGGACCTAAATCTGCAGCAAGGGTTGTAAAAAGAGTTATTTATATGATTATTATGATAATAATAATAATTATTGTTGTTGTTGTTATAGTTATTGCTATTGCTATTGTCATCATTGTCATTACTATTGCTATTGTTATTGTTATTATCATAATTTGATAAAAAAATGTTGCTAGATCATAAAGTTTTGTAAAGGGTTCATTTCAGTGGTCAAGTATTGTGTAGGGACTTATGAATAATCACGAAGAACTCTTCCATTGAATTTATCTCTCTACCAGGTACCATACCAGGCTGTACGCCATTCTTCACCTCCTCCTCCTTCCCCCTTTTCATCAGCCATGGAATCACCGTACAGTCAACAGCTGAGCGAGGAGGCCACGCCTACCCCCGAGGAGCTCAAGGCCATGATCCAGGAAAAGGCGAGGGAGCGCTTCAAAGTCTGCGACGTGGAAGAGAAAGGCTTCGTCAGCAAGCGGGACATGCGTCGACTGGTGGGAGAGATCCCAGGTCACGACGAAGGTCAACTCGAGTATGTCTTTGACTCTTTGGACACAGACGGTTACGGATTCCTGACGTTGGAAGAGTTCACATAAGGATTCGGCTACTAGTTTAATACTGACATTGTGGAGATAAATATACAAAGAAAAATAGAGTGAACTTAACTTCACTTCCTGCCTCCTTTAAAACTCAGAACTCACACTGTACCATGCCTCTAGAGTAGGATGAACTTATTAGGTACCATACACACTCAGTGACCGGTCACGTGACTGGTCAATGACCCTCCTTCTCATTGTGCCACCCAAAGTGCCCGGAAGTACATTTCTCAGTGGACTCTGACATGTCTTAAGGATTTGTCTTACCTGGTAGCCATCTAGACCTCCTTTTGGTGTGTTTAACACCGTCTTGGAAATCTTTTCTGAAACTCTACCAATTGGCAAATTAAAAGTACTGTATCCTCTTTTCAATTTGGGATTTTTTTCCCCGATATTAATTTTTTTTCAGATCTATAGTTCATGGTGTGAATGCTCGGAGCAGATCCATGGATATTGGTCATTACAGTAGAAGGGAGGGAGAACTTGTCAAATTAAAGTTTGTGTTTCACAACTTTTGGAACATTCCAAAGTGATTATAGGTATTAAAATTTAGTATAAATTTGGTTTATTTCATCAACCTGTATATGAGTGCATTGAGGCTTCTACAGCATACAGTTTGGGGTTTTAATGCCAAAAGATGACAAATTTGGTCTTAATTTTTAAACTTGATTGGCATGAGGAAAGTGAAACATTCGGCCAAACAGCGATTTGGCGTTTGTTTAAGGGTATTATTTTTTTTATTTCCTATGAATTGAAGAAAAATATTAGCTGGAGATTGTGTTAAAACTCCCTTAAAGACCATTGCATCCAACCAATGTTTCATATTGTTCCGTCGGTAAAAAGTCTTTGTTATATTTTGTATTTTTTTTACCACGTTTCTGCCGCCGACAGTAATGTTCCTCTACGAGACCCCCAATTACAACAAATTGCAAACCCACGCAATACAACCCACATGTGCAGGGAAGATTGTGATAAAATAAAGTCGTCAAATTTGTACTTAGCATTTTTTGGCATGCTTTCTGCCGCTAATTTGGCCGGTTGTGTCACAGTATACCTAGCACCCTGCACTACTATGGTATTAATAACATGTAGTGTGCATGGTGGATATATGTCTGCAAACTGCATGATAACGTTACAAAGTAATTTAGTGTTAGCATTGTGTAACAGTTTGCAAGTCTTTGAAATTATATTTATATCTCTCATACAATACTAAACATAAACTAGTATGCCGTAAGTGTACAAAAAAATCACTGCACCTCCTAATTTGCATAAATTTGGTGTGATATTTTTAGATAAATAGATATCAGATAAATAGTTGATATTATTCTTCACAGTAAGAACAGATATTGGGTTATCATTCTAATTTCCTACTTATTAAGAGTGAAGTCCAAGGACAAATCTTACATTTACTTTGCCTAAAATTTTAAGTGTTCTTTGTTTGGTTCTGTTATTCCCTCCAGGTGGTTTTCTAGAAATGAACTCCACCACAGAGGAACCGTCTGAGGACCCAGGGATGTACGAGGTACACAAGATGGACCAGGAGAATGATGCCATAGAAACAGACTTCCGACAGGCTATGGACAGTCTTGGTGCTAATGAAATTTTTACAGAGTAAGAATTATTTTAAATTTTAAACTTTTAAGGCCCGCTCAGGGGTTAATTGTAGACTGAAGCTTGAATGAAAGAAACTATAATGTATGGTTAGATATCAAACCAACTACAGAAAAGAAATATTTGAACTCTTAAAGTTGTTCTCTTTGTGTTAACTTTAGGAGAGAGTGCTTTGATTTTGGGCAAAATTTTAGGAGCCAAGCATTGATTTAAAGGTGTACAAAAAAACACCATTTCAGGACTCTAATTCATTCCTTTAATATTTAACAACATCTCTGTTCTGTACTTAAAAATCTTAGAGCACATAAATGTACCCTTGGTTGTCCTTCCAGGATTGTGTTACATCTGACGCAACCATTTGACTAAAGGATTATGGCTTTCGTTTGTTCTCTTGGTATCCTCCTAAAGTTGTCCTGTTTGTGTAAACACGAGATGTAAACCAAATATAAAATTGTTATTAAATGCAGAGCTAACCTTAATAAGCCTGGCAAACTTTGTTTTCCTTTTGCATGGTATAAAACCTTGGTTTTCGAGAAAATAGTTTCGAGCTTCAATTTTATCCCCCAAATCTTTGCATCAGTTTCGTCCTGTCATCCCCACTACCTCCCTCCTTTCGAGTGCAAAATTTCCAAAGAAAGTTGCCTTTTTGGTGGCACATTGAATAACAAACTATTATTACTATAAATCCTACGAGTAAGTTCAATCATGGAAAATGAACAAGGACATTTAAGTCAATGGAAAAAGATCAAATAATTATTTATGAAAACCAAATTTCTCATGAAATCTGTTACCTGCCTCTTTCTGGGTTTTATCAAATGAAACGGGGATATCATTCCTGGTATGCAAACGGTACTGTGGCTCCTGAATGGCGCCCCAAGCAAGAAATGGATATTAAGGGATTGCCACCATCTAAGGGCTGGATGACTCAGATCGTAGACAGAGATTAGTGGTTGGAATCTTGTTCTAGCCATTAATGTCTTTGCTCGTTCCCATAACTCCTTACGTTCACATTTGGATGAGAGTGGAAGAATGTCAAACTGGATTTGTCCATAGCAACTAACTGTTCTTATAGTACGGACTATGAAGTTACATTTTTTGGGGGATTCAATTTCAACTTTTATTGTATCCCTGAAACAGTAAATATATTGCTCTGAGGAAAAGTATCAACATGAAGAAAAGTAAAATAAAACATACAAAATGATCAGAAAGGTAAAATAAAATCCATATATAAAATGAAAGAATGTTGAAAAAAAAATACCCTTCAAAAATACCTAGCAATTAAAGTTAAAACTTGTTAGTACACTGCGGGGTATGAGGAGACTTATTTTAGCTTATAGCAGCGTGAGGTAGTCTCATCCGTCCAGCAGGGATAATTGACCGATCCGGGTAATCATCATGATTGATAAGTTTGACCAAAAACAGAAATTAAGCAGAGTAGCCTTAAGAAGACATTGGTAGGGTGAGGCCAATAGATGCTGGTTGTCTCCTAAAAATAAGACTGGTTTGTAAATAGTAATAATAATAATACTAATAAAATCAACACGTTTTAAGTCTGCAACTACCTACTTTACATATGGACAAGCAAGTTGACCATCAAACATAACACCAAAATCTACTGATACTACAGTATAGCCGTAAGACGTATATCAATGTTGGCCAAATTTCACAGGTATCATATACATCGTGTCTTTTTGCTACCATCTACTCAGCTTCATAAAGAAATCCTTATTGTAATAAAATTATATTCATGAAAGGGACGAGGGCGTATTGAATACAGAAAATTAGACCTCCAAATCTCTGAGATAGCCTGATAGTTGTCACAAGATATTTCCTATTTCTCAATATATAGATCTGCTAAATTCATGAAGAAAATGCCACTCTCACAAAAAAGTATCATTTGTGCAATATTTCATTTACTAAGTACAATTAAAATAGGCAGATAATGAGTGTTTGAATAAAAAAAGATGTGTTTCCTTTTTTAATTTTTTTTTATCAATAATTTAACAAAGTGATATACAACGTACATTCAAGAGCAAAGATGTTTACACTGTATTGTGTTGTTCGTTGGGTAAACATGTAACTTCAAATATTTCATGTTCCAATATATGTATGTATGTATGTATGTATGTATGTATGCACTTACCGCAAGTACATTGTGGGGCAATTTCAATGTACATTGCTACACCGTGGGGCTTTTCTACATTGTGGGGTTAACCCCACAATGAAAAGTATGTGAATTTTGTACGTGTCATTATGGGTTGATTCAAAGTGAAAAAAATAATAACCCCACTGTTAAATATAATTGTATGTAGTCATTTTGTATGTACCAGGCTTTGTATGTAGGGTTCCTCCTTGGTTAGACGTAAGTTAAATAGCGCCATCATCTTTGCATACCCAGAGCGATGCACATACATTTCACACAGATAAATTGCCTATTCTGTATGTTGATCACTTTGTGGGTCTATCAAAGCCATTATGATATTCTGTACTATGTATGTCAATGTGGGCCTGCATGCATTGTAAATTAATCATACATGCACACACAGTACAGCCTAGCGGCCACAGCTAGTCTAACGTTAGGCTACTGCCAGAAGCAAGAAGATGTAACTTTGCTTCGTTCGAGGTAAGCCAAATATTTCCGTTTTTTCAAGCCCATTATATTTGGAGGGGCATGTACATGTACCAGTCGTTGGGAGGCCCTTAACTGTTACTGTTACTAGTGTTAGTGAGCGACAGTGGACCCTGTCTAGGCTAGGCCAAGCCTAATTTTAGGCTAGGTTAGGCCTGACTAACACTGTAACAACTAGGCTAGCTAATGTAATGTGTTACTGTTAGTGTTAGCCTGGCCTAGTCTTAACCTAGCTTACAGGCCATAGTATAGTACATCAGGTCAATGGTTTCCGCAGAGACTAGTTTAGTTTAGTAGAAAAAAGGATCAGGAGGGACACTGAAGTCCCCATCAAGGACCCTATAGAGAGAGAAACAAAACTGAAGACACAAACACTCAGACCCGATTACAATGCTTAAAGTGCTTGTCCAAAACATTCTTAAACCCATTGACACTACTTCTTGTAAGTACAACTTTCTCAGGCAAACCGTTCCACTCATTCACAACCCTATTAGGAAAAAAGTTATGCCGAATATTAATCCTACTTAGGCTAGCCTAGTGACTTTTGGAACTTAAGAAAATGACCTCTGGTACAAGTTACTACTGTTAGTGTTAGCAAACATGAAAAAGTCGGTAATGGATAAATTGTCAAAACCATACACAATTTTGAAAACTTGAATCAAGCCCCCACGTAACCTCCTAAGCTCCAGTGTGGTGAGATTCAACAGTTGTAACCGCCTATAATAAGGAACACTCTTTAAGGATCTAATCATCCTAGTAGCCCTCCTCTGGACCTTTTCAAGTACTTCCTTATCCTTAGCAAAATATGGGTTCCAAGCCTGCATAGCATACTCCAGATGAGGCCTAACCAACTGCTTATAAAGCCTAACTACGATGTCCTCTTTCAGAAAACTGAAGTTCCTCTTGATCATACCTAAAACCCTATTACCTCTTAGTTTTAGCAGATTCAAGACAATGTTTAGAAGGTTGCAGAGACGAGTCAATGTAGATACTTAGGTCTCTTTCAACAGAGACCTCTTGTAACTCCACACCATTAAGATTGTAAAACTAGGCTACTAGTATTACTAGGCTTAATTGGGCTATAGGCCCTAGTCCTAGGCCTGATTAGGCTAGGTCCTATATATGCCTAATATCGAAATATAGGTTTATAGCTAAAGTTAATGAAACTTTAGCTAAGTTTGCCTAGGCCTAGCTAGGCTAGGCAAATTAGGCCTAGGCCTCACATTAGGACTAAGTTAGGCTAGGACTAGCCTGTCGCCCTAGGCTAGGCCTAACGGAGGCCTAGCCCAGGCTATTCTATAGACTAGATGTTATAGGGCCTAGGCCTAGCATAGGTTAACTTTGCCTAGCTAGTTTGAATTAGGATAGCCTATTAAAAACAAAATCTAGCCTAGCTAGGGACCTAGGCCTAGGTAGACAAACTGTTACTGGGCTAGGCCTAATATGTTATGCTAGCTAGGCCTAGGCTATTTACAATTAAGTTACACATTCTATCAGTAGACCCTTGGCAATATCATAGCTCCCAAGTTTTGTTTAGTGAGATGCGGGTCCACCAGTGCAGGGATGCAGACACCATCCAAGTGAAGCGCCACATAGGCTATTCCGCAGATTTAGCCATAAATTCAGGTCAAAGAACTCACACACCCATGGCCAATTTATTAAAAAAACATAGCCTACATTGTTCTATTGAACGAACCATGCCTATGTGTATATGTTTTTTGTCTTACAACTGTTTGGTTAAAACATGCAAGTTGATGCAACGTCTTTACACAATTGTATGTACATGCGGCAGTGGCGGAGCTCATCAACCTACTGTAGGCATAGTGTTATTGTTAGCTAGACCTAGCCTGTAGAGGTAACCTGCACTCCAAACAATTTAACAAATATCAAGGTAACACTTGACACAGATTAGCCTAGGAGAAAGCTGCAGAGAAAGTTAAGTGTAGGAATATCTTTATTTCTCTGATTTTTTTATTTCCATGATTTGTGAAGATGAGAACCAGAAGCAAGGTACCTCGTACCACTGATCCACTGGACTGGGTAGAGAAGAAACAAGATCCTCCTGGTACTGTTGTGAGGTTTGTATCTCATGAGATTGGTAAGATTCAATCCAATCCTATTCGTCCATGCATGTTAAGGCTATCCCACCATTATAAGCACCTTATATTTTCAATTGTAAACAATATATGCAACTTCAGTTATATTTTTGTGAGTAAAGTGAGTTCACAGGGATTACAGTAGCTACTTCTGAAATGTGGAGGGAGATTCCATTATCAAATAAATGTACTGTAATAAAGTCTTTCCTGAAGCCAGAATCAGAGCTGAGAGGTCATTAAAGCCATATTCACATAAATTCCCTTCCTGATATTCACACTAATTTGCATACCTGACAAACTGTCTGGTTTTACCTGTAGTCTCTCCGTTTGGGACCAACCTATTCTTCATGGCAAAAGGTCACTAGTGGTGTTCCTCAGGGCTCTGTCCTTGGTCCATTGTTATGTATTGCTTATATTAATAATCTTGGCAACTCTGTTGTTTCCAGTGTAAAAAAATTGCAGATGATACAAAGCTGTATTTTGAAGTCCCCTCCGTGGACGATGCTAGAATTGTTCAAAATGATCTTGATTAGGTGTTAGGTTGGTCTAAGGAGTGGCAGATGCTTTTCGATGTTGAGAAATGTATTAAAGGTGATGCATGTAGGGCATGGTAATATTAATTTTCAGTTATATAGCCTGAATAGACATGAATTTCAGAAAGTGAAATTTGAGAAAGATCTTGGTGTATACTGATGCTTCCCTTAAGCCTTCTAAACAATTATCATTTTTCATAATTTATAGTTCTTAGTTTCATATTGTGTTTCTAACTTCCTATCCATAGAATCTTGTTTAGGTACAATCTAATGGTGATATGATAGTTTTGGAGGTCATAATTATTTTCATGACAGTACATTATTCTATTTGAAGAATTCCAATCTGAATTAGCAATATCAAGTCACAAGAAAATGTTTGTATTCATCAAAATATTTGTTCTCATGCAAAATTGTCCAAAAAAATGCTCTAATTGTTAGTATACATTGTAGTATACAACAAAGAAATGGTACTGTATATAAAGGAACCGTGATTATTGCAACTTTTCATTTACCAAACTGCCTGTATTCCCAACCAATTTGGGTATTAAGAGGACGTTTACTGTACCATGTAGCTTTCAGATCATGTTTGGTGTCTAGAATAACAGTAGATCTGCATTATATTAGCTTAGTGGACACAGCATTGGACTTGTTGTGAGAATTAGGTGGTTTACTCTGGGGCCCTGTCTACACTTACGGTTCAGAGCGGGGGTCAGCCTGCCCACACACGTTGATTCCGATTGTTTACAGTTGACCCTGAGCTTGCACTCAGACCCCGAGCACAGGATCAAAAGACCGGAAGTTGTAGTTTGTTTATGCCATTGATAAACAGTGCAGGAGGTCAACGTTGATCCAGGGTCAACACCGATCTGTGTTTACACTGCAATTCGGACCAAGAGCTCAGGGTCTGATCCTCCCTTGATCCTTGATGAAGCATGAAACTATGTTAAGCCAGTTACAGGTGATACTGTACAGAATCACCTGTTACTGGATTATGTGCCATCGCATGGTGCTTTGCAGTGTTAAAATCACTGTGAATTTTGTATTTTTTTCTACACATAGGTAAAGGTGTATTTGCAGAAAAGAACTTCAACAAGGGGGAATTTCTCTTTGAATATGATGGTCAATTGAAGCCAGCAGATGATACTGTTGAGGATGACCAAACCTTCATATTTAACTTCAAATGTGACGGAAAAAACCGTTGGTGAGTTGAGTCTATTTACTTGCTCTTATGCATAGAATTGGTTCTGACTTCTGAGAGCGTCCAAGCCACCTAGCATGTAGCCTGCATAGGCTGTAAGCAGCACCACTCTGCTGGAAGAAGGCTGTTAACTCAGCCAAAAACACAAAGGCAGTGATGAATTGTCTAGGCTTCAATGGATCCTGGTCTACCAAACAGAACAAGAGAAAGCTAATTCTTTTACTTTATGAAGAACTTGTGTAAAATAGACTTAACTCGGATCATTGTAAATACTTCAGAAACTACAATGTGGGGAAACTTTCAATGAATAAAGGTGACAACTTCTGAAGGCTATACATGTATTCTAAGGAATAATGCACCCATACACACTAGAGGTAAATAGAAGAGAGCAATCCTGCATGGTCGCAAAATTGGTTAGACAGTCTAAACAGTGTTATTATTGGAAAAGTTCACAGTTTACATTGGCGTTTATATTGCACTTTATTAAAATGCCTCATAGCACTTCTATCCCCTAGCCATTAGTATCTTGTAACATTTGGAATAGAGCCTCCTTGTCCAACTAAACTATGGGATGGCAAACAGGCCGAGTATAAGATTTGAATCCTGGGAGATCCCAACACATACATGTAGTTTGAATCACAAGGCAGAGGTAAAAGTAATGTACAACTGTTCAACTAAAATACAATGTAATAGGCCTATATTACAAGTTGGCAACTTGTTGTACCTGTGTGACATCTCAGACTTGCTTCAAGTCTCCAATTTTAAATAGCCTGTTTGAAATACACATGGTGTATGGGGTGTAACAGAGTTATTAGACAGCCATATGCTTCTACCTTTGAGTTGAAGTGAAGTAACCAAACCACTAGGCTCTCAAGAGCAATTGATGACCAAATACTCTAAAGCTAGAATAAACATGGAGGAGACAGTCATACAATGAGTCATGCATAAATAATATAGCTGGGCCACAAAGTTATTTGTTCATTTTTCATGGTAATGTTAAAAATTAATTTGTTTGTACCAGTTGACTGATTTGTTCAGTTTTTTGTTCATTTATTCAGATATTTTTTAAGCTTGTTTTTTTTTTAATTATCTCCTGGCTGTTAAGTGTTAATATTGAAATTGCTTTTCTATTTTTTCTACCAGATTATAGTTGCGTATTAACTTGCGTTGAAGTTTTTGTTGTTACTTTTGCAAATCTATTGCATATTTTGATGAACATGCTACATTATAGGTGAGAAGACATGGATCTTGTGCAGGTTTGAACTGTTTATCATAAAAGCCTATGTGTTGAAGTTGAAATGAATGTTGACGTCATCTTTCTAATTTTGAATTATGTTCCTTTGCCAGAGGTAAAAGAAATCAATACTGTCATGATTGTGTGTGTGCAAACGTTGTGCATTTCCGGGGTTACTAATGAGGGTGCTCCATGAACTGGGGGTATACCTGACCTTAGAAATTATAAAATGTGGATATTTATGATAATATTTATGATTCAAGTAATTTAAACTTTGTTCTCAGTTTGGTGGCCACATCCTCGGCAATGTCATGGTGAATACATGATCTCTATTGTTTTGGTCAAAGTTACTGATGATCTGTTACCAGCAGAGGTCAATTAACTACTGGAAACTGTGTTAACACATTGACTTAGATTGAGCTCATACTTGGTTTATCTTCATCGAAATGACTTTACAATTTTAAGGGTTATGTGTGGAGGTCATCATGAGTCATTTGAGGTCAAATATGGATTTAACGTTACAACTTGATAGGGAAATTACAATTGAGCTCAAACTTGGTATGTGTGTTCATCATGAATAAGTGGCCGGGAGATTTTGAGGTCATTTTGGTGTCATCTGGGTCATCTGGTCATATAATGGATTAACAAGAAACATGGGAGAACAATTCATTTGTTGAATCACATTAAAATTTAAGGTAACCAACTAACTAACTCCACTATTACTTGCTAAAAAATGCCTAGTCATGCTACTGCACCTTATTTAGAGAGAGCTGGTAGCTTTGTAGTCTTGGGAAATTGAGAAATTTGATTGCTAAAATCTCACCATTATATATTGTGGATGTTGAACCATCTTCTTGTCCACTTTAGGCATAAACCCATAATTTGAGAATGACGGGTGGTATTTTGTTGTAGTAGCAATACCCATCACTGCAAATTTATGCTGACAGCTCAATCGATAGAATGACAAACATTGACATCGATATCAACATATGTGACTGATAGGTGGTACGTGGGGTGGATCATTTGTTACCTTAATAACTTTGTGGTACGAATGGAAAGTGCTCAGATACTAACAGAAACTCCTTTAGTGTTTACAAACAGTCCACATCTAGACTATATTAAGAAGTCTGTGTCAGGGAAAATAGGTTTGGTTTAGAAGGAAAAATGAATCTTTGATAAAGTAAAAGAAGAGATTCACAACATAATTTCAGTTGCGACCCATATAGGTTATTTATCTTTGCTCCTGTGGGTGGGGGCTGGAAGGGGAAGGCAAGGAGGAACTGACCACCATTAGCAAAAAGTTTATACTTTGTTTGTAGGCTTCTTGCATTCTTTTATTCCAATTTTAAGGAATCACAGTGCCCCATTGGGCTCTTGTCTAATGTACAAGCTGATCAGTGTAAACATGGTGCATCATCCAATATGTACACCTTTTTCATTTGTTTAGTATTGATGCCACTGCTAGCAAAAGGAATGGCCGATTTGCCAATGATGAATGGCGAAACCCAAATGCCTATGTGAAGAAGGCTTCCTTCTTGGAAATACCAAAACTATTGATATTTGCCAGACGGAAGATCAGTACAGGAGAAGAAATCCGGTTTGACTATGGTCAAAAAGATGCCACATGGAGAAATAAGGTGAGATGAATAGCCTTTATTCAATTGATTTATGGTATACTGCCTTGTTGGTGTACCTGATATATACAAACAACAAAAATTTTGGGTAGTTTATAGTTATTGTTTAGTATGCAGTTGCTCAAAGAAAAAATGCTCTGTTTACAATGTCCATACATGTAGGTATTCAATGTGCATGCAGTGCTATGGCCATCTTTTAAACTACAATTTTTTGATATGCATGTATGTGATCACAAGGTAACATATTTGATTCTTTGACGGGAGTCTAGAGGAATCTCCGATCTCGATCTGCAGTCGTGATGGCATTGGTCTGTGTGTAATATCTGTCCTTTTGTTCAGAATTGTACACAATTGCTCAGTGTCCCATTTGTACATCATATGCTGCAATTTGACTAAACAATGACTAATGGTTTTTTAGCCATTAGATGGGGTCAGACATTTGATGTCAGAGGTTATATCAAAAAGGTCAATAGAGGTCATAATGTGAGAAAACCAAAAATGCATCTCTCACAGATTATATTTTATGATCTTAATACTGTAGCTGGTCACAATGTTCTCCTAATCGGGCTTCCTCCATGGTGTTTATGATTTTAAGTCAAGGGCCATCTAAGAGTGACATTTGGGGTCATTTTTTATTGTCAAATTGACCCTATACATACATGCTTAATGGATTTTGACGAAACTTTGACATAATGATAATTGGAAGATGGGTCATTAGTGGTGCACACACATTTGGGGTCGAGGGTCATCTGGGAGTTATTTGAGGTCAATTTTATCACCACTGGTCAATTTGCCCCTAGATGCATACATGCTTTGATGAATTTTGACAAAAACTGGACATAATGTTCATTGGATGACAGTGGGGTATCATTGGTGCTCAAACATGTGATATCAATGGTAATGTGGGGATCATACAATGCAGGATTGCAGGGACCTAGTGTTATTAGTCTGTCATAATGATATTTGAGTAGTTTCACTTGGGGTGTTCAGAGATATTAGGTTAATGGTCATGTACAGGTCACTTTATGAAATCAAACCTATGTGTACATAATGGAATATCATTCAGATAATGTATGGGCACTGCACCATTAGTGCTCTATATTTTTTTAAACACTCACCAAATTGACATGCAAATTCCATGAATATACTACTGTTATCACTTGATTTATATTTTTATTTAGGTTGCATCTGAAGGAATAGCAACATCAAATGAAGGATCACAAAGTAAGCCACTAAGCATTCCTGTATGTAAATTCATGTAAAAACCAAGTGGAATCATTTAAAGGATATAGAGGGTTTTGGCAAATCAGAACTGATATGTTACAAAATTGGTATATAACTATTACTGATAGTTAATAGTTATAGTCATATTTATAAAGCGTATTTCACATACATCAATGCGGCTTCACATCCATTACCACTCTATCTACCACTCTATCTACCACTCTATCTACCACTCTATCTACCACTCTATCTACCACTCTATCTACCACTCTATCTACCACTCTATCTACCACTCTATCCACCACTATATCTTCCACTATATCTTCCACTATATCAACTGCTCTAGAATCAACCACTCTATCTGTTCACAATTAGTCAAATTGACCCTGTGCATACATGTGGTAATGGATTTTGATGAAACTTGGAAATAATGAATGATCATTGAATAGTGGTGGTCAAACATTTAAGGTCAATGATCATCTAGGGTTATTTTAGCCATCTAAGGTCATCTAAATGTCAACTGTTATCTGAAACACTTGCATGCCTTTTCTCCCTCAAATTCTATTGTACGATTTTGAGAGTTGGCCCTAATGATCCTCGGGTAGTGCTTCCAATGTGGGGGGGGGGGGGCTTTTGGGCTCAC
>JAIPMN010040806.1:19809-36620 GCA_020650975.1 Apostichopus californicus
GAGATATAAATTCTAGCCTCAATAGGATCCATTTGACATGGCAGATGTTGAAAACAAAACTTGGACAAGAATAATCTTTGCAAGGCTTTCAGTGTCATTAGTATTAATAAATACCCCACCCCATTTGATAATTATGATATCTGATAACCCCATTGTGTTAATAATTAAAGCTGATTATAACCCCATTGTGTTAATAACTAGACATAATTAGTGTATGATGTATTGCGATATATTATAACCCCATAATAATGATATACAAATAACCCCATTGTGTTAATAACTAAAGCTGATTAGTGTATATGAATTGTGATATCTGATAACCCCATAATATAACATACGAATAACCCTATTGTGTTAATAACTATATCAAAATAGTGTACGATGAATTGTGATATATGATAACCCCATAATTATGACATATGAATAACCCCATTGTGTTAATAACTAAAGCTAATTAGTGTATTCAGTATGACGAATAATTATGATATATGATAACCCCATAATTATGACATACAAATAACCCCATTGTGTTAAAAACTTTACCTAAATAGTGTATGATGAATTTTGATATCTGATAACCCCATAATTATGACATACGCATAACCCCATTGTGTTAATAACTAACGCTGATTAGTGTATTCAGTATGATGAATAATTATAATATCTGATAACCCCATTATTATGAATATATGCATAACCCCATTGTGTTAATAATTAGAACGTATTAGTGTATTTAGTATGATGCATTGTGATATCTGATAACCCCATACACTATACATGATTAGTGTATTCAGTATGATGAATAAGTGTGATATCTGATAATCTCATAATAATAATCTTATAATAACTAGACTTGATTAGTGTATGATGAATTGTGGTATCTGATAATCCCATAATAATGATATACAAATAACCCCATTGTGTTAATAACTATGCCTGATTAGTGTATGATGAATTGCGATACATGATAACCCCATAAATATGACATACAAATAACCCCATTGTGTTAATAACTAGACCTAATTAGTGTATGATGAATTGGGATATATGATAACCCCATAATTATGACATACAAATAACCCCATTGTGTTAATAACTAGACCTAGTTAGTGTATGATGAATTAGGATATATGATAACCCCATAATTATGACATACGAATAACCCCATTGTGTTAATAACTATAGACCTGATTAGTGTATATGAATTATGATATATGATAACCCAAATAGTTATGACATACGAATAACCCCATTTTGTTAATAACTAGACCAAATTAGTGTATGATGAATTAGGATATATGATAACCCCATAATTATGTCATATGAATAACCCCATTGTGTTAATAACTATAGACCTGATTAGTGTATTTAGTATGATGAATAATTATGATATGATAACCCCATAATTATGACATACCAATTACCCCATTGTGTTAATAACTAGACTAGATTAGTGTATTCAGTATGATGAATACTTGTGATATTGCCTCCTGTGTTTGTTCTGTAGTGTTCATTTTGTCGACTGGACTTTTTATGAGACTGTTAGGAAGGAGCTTGAAACTCCTAATACCAAATAATGCCTGAATAATCTTTACCTTATTTGTAGGTTCTTAAGTGGAGAAATGTTGTTAAACCAGATAATATTCTATTCTTTTTGGAGAAACTTCAATATGGTTTATATAATATGCTGATAACTCCATAATGATATACGTACTATTAACCCCATTGTGGTTACAGTTGGACTATGCATGACAATATGGAAGAATGATAGTATCAGCATGCCTCTTCACTTGCACTATTTGTAGACAGTTGAGCTGATGCAAAATGTAATATTTTTTTTTTATTGAGAATGACGATTCCTTGCTGAAGTTGATCTGTAGTCATACTTGTTAGTTGGATTACCCATAATGAGTTGATGATTAATATTGCAGGTATGAGACTTGCATTTTCCCTGATTCATTTTTGCTTTTGCCAATTCATGGTGTTCATGGGTTACCACTTTTTTAATGTTGCCAATTTCATTTTTCTATTTGTAATGGACATTTAAATGATTATTGTATTGTGTTAAAGCAGGGATCAGATTTACATTCACATTTTTGTTGTGTGCTCACAAATACATAAATACCATCACATTAATAATCACATTCAGTCCAAAATAAGAGAAATGATTATGCACATAATGAGGAAAGCAGCAAATACATTGCTGTCATATTAGTTAGACGTTTTAACTATACTGCTACAAAGACGATGGCTTTGAATGAAGAGCATTTTTTTGCACTAGCAAAATTGAAATTGATGCCTATTTCATTAGATGTAATTATATTGAAAATCCTTTTTAAACTTGTAAATGAGATTGAAAAACTTGACATTTGTTTACAAGAAAGTTCAATAAGCTTTGTTTATAAAAATTATCATATTTGTTGATACTGTAACATCATTTAAATTAACTTTTCATGGTGAATTTTGTTCATTTTCTGCCAGAATCTACCATGGACACTCTTCTGGAGGAATTTCATGTGGAGCTTAAGATCTCCTTGTGTGTGGAAAACCCAGTAAGATAATTCTCATGATACCATTCACATAGTAGATAGTCTTTGGATGAAGAGGATGAAATTCATTGTACAGGAATTCCTTATTGCAAATTTATTTTTAAGACGTTTTGGACTACTCAATTTTCATAATTATAAATGCTGTGTTTGAAGCATGTTGAGGTCACCAGTGGCCTCAAACCAGAGAAAAATATGAAGTAATTCTCTTTCTGAGAAGCCTTTTGCATTTCCAATTTCCTAAATTTTGTTACGGTTCCGGTCATTTCTACCTTGGTTAAATGAACTTTACAATGCATATCATATGTGATGACTTAAGATGATGCCAACTTCACATTTATCCAATATATATATATGCCCAACAAGAGCAGTAGGCCTATGAATCATCACATAGATCCAACAGATGTTTTTGGTGAGGCATCGTGACTTCTTTAATACATGACTGATTGAGCAAATGTAGATCATCTATAATGGCCTATCAGGCACCATGACTAAGCTGTCATTACCCCTACATTTAGTTTGGTCAGCCATTGAAAAACTTTCTCTTCACACTCAGGGCATTTGTTGAATGCTACTTCCTAGTTACATTGCTTTCAACCAGAGATGGCTGAGCATTATCTAATTAATTAGGTTTTGCTGTGAATGCTCTAATTTAGCTTTAATAAATATATTATATCATGATATACAACATCATGAGGCCAAAAAGGAGAGTTACTGTAGTTTGTGTTAGTCATTGTCAAGGAATCACAAAGCCTTTTTATGCTCATTTGCTGGAAGCCTACTTTTCTCTCTTTTTCAGGATCCATTGCGGTGCTGCAGGGTGATGGATGAGATTGATAAGCTTCAGCTAAATATAGTCCTCCTAAAGAAACATGCTGAATTTGTTCATACTGTTAAAAAGGTGATCTTTTTCAACTGAATGTTTTTTCCTCAAGGAAGTCTCACAGAATCTATGCAATCTTACTGGCAAATGTGTCTGTATGTATTGATACATGTGTTGATACTTTCATCTGATTTCATCTGAGGCCAAATTCTTTTCAAAACAAGAATCTTTAAAAAATGCCAAGTTCACCAGGCTCATTCTAATAAGGTTTATGCTTGCTGCATATTTTCCTCATAATGTGTACTTGAAAACCTTTCATATTGGCGTAGGTCTGAGCTCATTTGCGGTCAAAATTGTGTAAAAATTATGATTTTTAGCTCATGTACTAATTGGAATCAGGAGATCAAACTACATCGGAACCAAGGTCAAAGGTCACGTTAGAAAAAATGTGCTTATTTTGGGAGAAAACGGGCTGAAAAAAATGTTTGTTCACCAAAGGTCAATTAGGTCCAAAAAATGTTTGAATTTTACAGTTTTGATGCTATATTCAGGTCTCACCAATCAAGAATGTCAATGGGATGACCCCGGGTGACCTTTGTGTGTGAAGTTATATGAGGTCAAAGTTAATTTTCAGACATTTAATGCAATAACTCCCAATGCCAAGGTATGACACGGTTGATATTTTGGGACAAGTTGTTAACGGGCTAGTGGAACATTTTCAAACTCAACGGTCATGTGATCCGAGGTCACCAAAGGTCAATTTATGCTGAAAAACTACTTTTTCGGAAGAGAAAATGAGCAAGGGTTTTTTGGGTGGAAACATGCTGTTTAGTTCAGGAAATCATACTGCTTTAATACTAGTATCATTAAGATTTTACTTCATCGATTTTAATCTATTGCAACCAACATACTGCTTTAAGATATGCCAAATACACGTTGCACATTGGAATTAAGATATGAAACACAGGCTGTACTACAGAATCATAATAACAACAATCTTTTGTTATGATAACTAGAAAGAAGTGAAATGCAAGAAATATGCATGGAATGTTTTTGTGTTGGTTAGTTGTGGGTGCATGTGGGTCCACAATTGCTTGTACCATTTGGGCCCAAACTTGCTATGATAATATAATGTGTCATTGTCATATACCCATACGCAAGGAACCACAGTGCCCGTTTGGCCCTTGTTTAAATTTGCCACAAAGATTAAGATAATGCCCAAAGGTTGTCTTAATGGCAATGTTTAAATAAATGCTTTTTTCACTCATTTCTATTATATGTGGAGAATGTTTGTAGAACATCAGATTTTAATGGAAATTAGACACAATTATTCCATTAATTGCAAGAAATCTCAACACAAATTTGTGCTCTTGTTTGAAAACCAAATGCCTTTTAATCTAAAGTGTCTGTTTTTGTCTTTATTCAGTGAATATGATCAAGTTTATATTTCTGTAGAAGTAATATGCTCTCTGCTGAAATCTATGGACAAATTGATATTGAGTCCATTTTATAACTTAAACTGGAGGAAATATTCATACTTGTTATTCAGATAAGGAGGTACAAAAACAGTAAAGTTGCTGAAAAGGCGGAAAACCTATACAACAAACTGAAGATGGTGTTTGAAATGCAGAACTCTGGACTCACTGAACCAGTTGAAAGGAAGAAATCTGCACCAAACAAAGAAAATGTGATGGATACAGAGGAAGGTTAATAGTACATGAGAAATAACATAATATCCCCAGTTGGTATGTTTCATAAAAAATATCAAAGGCTTCATACAAATTTACACCTTTTGGAAAGTGTTCAATTATCAGTTTGAGTTGTGACTCATCATGAGAGTTGAGGGTTTACATTCATGGTATTCTCTGATGTACAGTGTAATCAAGTATTAATGGTTGTTGGTGATGTTCCTTATACATGATCCTGCAGATACCATGTATGCTCAGCATTCGTGGATGATGTGGAGCAATATGCAAAGTCATATTAAGAGCAGTGTTCACCAGTGCAACTCTAGAGCTTACATAAATCCTTACAATAAGGTCTAAATCAAAGATCTGATTGATGATTAAAGATTCTAACTTGGATTAAAGCTTATACTTGGAATATTTGTTCTGCATGATGTACCCAGCACTCTAGTTGTTTCACAGATGGTCAGTGCATGGTCCTCTGAGGTCAGTAATAAGTCCAGCATAGGAAAAATTATAAAGCAGCTAGGTCAACATTGGTCAAACACTGTAAACCTTTTGAATACAGTGTAATTTATAGACGTGGACGTTGACCTCTTCTCAGTCAAAAGTTATCTGCAGGACAATAGGCGTAGGAAGCGGGGGACTGGGTGGCCATTAGCCCCCACAGCCAAAAATGTGTGGGGCTGCAGAAGGGGGCAGCAGGGGCAGTTGCCACCAGAAATGTTTAAGGTATGAACATTTTTATTCATTTTTATGTTCAGCTAATGAAAATATACAGTAACCGTACATTTGTCATGTTGGTCTCATTCTCAAACTGTGACAGACTGTTGCTCCAAGTAATTTTACCAATAAAACTTCTAATTAACCATGTTTAAGTCTAAATTTCTGAGATCTCAAATTAACAATTGTTGAGATACAAGTCCTGGGAAGTGACATTTCTTGCATTTTCAGAGGTTTTTCTGCCAAAATGGTTGGGCTACGTACGCAATGCCCCAACCGCTGGTGGCTCTCCGCTTAGATGGTGTCTCAAACAATTCCTGTATACATTCTTTTTACCGATTACAAATTTTCTAAGTAACTATTTTCTAAGTGTAAATTTCTGAGATCTCAAAATAAAGATTTTTGCCTGGGAAGTGACATTTCCTTGCAATCTGGGAGGCTTGTTTAGCAAAACTTTGTTTGTACGCTACAAGCCAACCGATGGTGGCACTCCGCTTGGATGATGTCCCATACAAATATTTGCAGACAGAAATTTTCAGCTCCCCCGGGTCAAAATAGCTTCCTATGCCTATGTGTAATACTAGGATGTATTTAAGGTATGATATGAAAACACACATTATTGTTGCTCTAGTGTTAAACCAGACCCATGGATGATGTGAATGATTTTCACATTTACAAGTGACACCAAATTGAACTGATATATTGATATCAAGTATTGAATGTTACATTCTTTCAATGTTCTCCATGTAGAACTTACAACAATTAAAGCTTTACTGAAAGATACTGGAAGTCTGGATCAAGAATTGGAGTAAGTACAAGATGTAATTCCATCTGAGAGTGAAGGTGAGTTGATACTACTATTGCCTTGTTTGGCTCATACCAGCATGCTGGTCTGCCTAATTGAAGTGATCATGCTGTGTCTATGACTATCTATCATTATATCTAAATGTCTGTCCCCACTTGTTTAAAATGCTTCTTCTCGTATAGGCTTTGATGGATTTGAAACATGGACATTATGTTCATTAGATGAGGGGGCATCTGGTGTGTTCCAAAAATTTAGGTCAAAGGTCATTTAGCTGTCATTTGAGGCCATTAAACTGAAAATGCTTGAAATACTTCTCCCACAGTTATATAAACCAATGTTGACCAAAGTTACACATCAAGATCGTTCAGTAAGGGACCATGTTCAAAATCGGATGATCATGAAAGTTGATCAGTATTATCGGTTGTGAATGATTTTCACATTTACAAGTGACACCAAATTGAACTGATATATTGATATCAAGTATTGAATGTTACATTTATTTTATTCTTTCAATGTTCTCCATGTAGAACTTACAACGAGTAAAGCTTTACTGAAAGATACTGGGAGTCTGGATCAAGATTTGGAGGAAGTACAAGATGTAATTCCATCTGAGAGTGAAGGTGAGTTGATACTACTATTGCCTTTTTTGGCTCATACCAGCATGCTGGTCTGCCTAAGTGATCATGCTGTGTCTATGACTATCTATCATTCTATCTAAATGTCTGTCCTCACTTGTTTAAAATGCTTCTTCTCGTATAGGCTTTGATAGATTTTGATGAAATATGGACACAATGTTCATTGAATGAGGGGGCATCTGGTGTGTTCCAGAAATTAAGGTAAAAGGTCATTTAGCAGTCATTTGAGGCTATTAAGCTGTGAAAATGCTTGAAATACTTCTCCCACAGTTATATAAACAAATGTTGACCAAAGTTCCACATCAAGATCGTTCAGTAAGGGTACCATGTGGATTTTTTGTGCAAAAATAGCAATTCTTAATTGCACAGCTGATATAGTGTACTAGCCACTGCACCATTGGTGCTCTAGTTGAATACTTGCCAACAAAACATCTATGTGGTCATGTGGAATATGTGTTTCTGTATGTGGATGTGACAGCAAGCTTGTAATTGCAAAATCTGAAGAACGGCAATCTTTACAATATTTGGTATGTAGATTTCTCAAACTGATTAGATGAACATATTGTTTTTAGTTCAGTTTCAAGGTCATTTGAGGTCAAGAACTGAAAACTTCGTTTTTGCAGTATCAGAAGAACAGCAACATCTACACTTTTCATTTTTGGCATGTTCTGTTTCAAGGTCATATGGGGTCAACAGAAGTAAAAAACTTGAAATCTTGTAATCGCAATATCTATAGAACGACAACCTGTATCAATTTCATATGTAGTATGTAGTTTGCCCATTGTTTTTAGGTCAGCTCCAAGGTCATTTGAGGTCAGTAGAGATTGAAGAATGAAAACCTTGTAATTGCAATATCTGAAGAACGGAAACCTGTACAAATGTCAATCTTTGGATTTTTTTCAAACACTTTTGTAAAAAAATCATGAACAATGACATGCTTGGGGCGAGGGGGGGGGGGAGGTCCTTATTTCAATGAATGTTGAACAATTAACTCACTTTGGGAATTTTCATCAGACAAATTATAATTTCAGTTACCAAGTTATAACATATTTGTCTACAATATTTATTCCTATATTGAAGGTTTTTATTGCTGTTTTGTATCAATTCTAGAATAAATATTTGCAGTTTGATTCACAAGTTTGAAAAATGTCATGTCCGTTTTGTCTTGCCTAAAGACTAAAGTTGTTCAAAGAGACATTAAAAGGAATAACTTTGACATAAGTGTGGGTGTGTGAGTGTGCAAAAATAGCTTGTGAACAGCTTATCTCCCGAACCTATGAGCTATGATGATGAAACTTGGTAGACTGCACAAAAGGGCATGGGGTCTCAAAACTTATAAGTACCATATAGACCAAGTAAGTAGTTTAATTTGCATTATTAATGACTGTGGATCAATTAAGTATGTGAATGTGATATCTCCAGAACCACATCATGCTAGTTAGTTATGCTAAATAGTTAAAGGTATGACATTCATACTAGAGGATGTAGTGACCATTCAGTGCCAAGTTTTGAAGGTCACTTGGATGTCAAATTACCAGTCCAAAAAGGTCCAAGTACTATGCATTGTTGGATTTATATAGTAAACATTCTGGGCTCTAAAATGTAATTTGAAGGTCTTCATAGGTTATTCCTGGTCAAATTGCTAAATTGCTAAGGTATATTTGAACTACCACATAACCAGGCAAAACTGGAGGTTGGAGAACCACCTTGTTATGTAACAGATTTCACTGAAAATTCAATGCTAGTAGCAGATACTCTTGGGTGGATTTGTATATCATCAAATATTTAGGAACCCAAGTAAAAAGCACTCCCAAAACCAATAAGCTAGGTTTTATATACCCGCAGTTTGAACTTTTTAAATGTGAAGGGTTCAAAATGTGAGTGACCATGGAATTGTCTTGAATCAAATAGAAACATTCACTCATGCTCTCATATTTATTTGTTATATGTTGTATCATTAATTGCTGTGAGATACTTTTCTTTTTTATAGAAGATGAAAGTGAAGATGAGTATATTCCAGACAGTGATGTTCCAAACAGCGAAGTTCCAGACAGCGAAGTTTCAGACAGCGAAGTTCCAGACAGCGAAGTTCCAGACAGCGAAGTTCCAGACAGCGAAGTTTCAGACAGCGAAGTTCCAGAAAGTGCTGACAATGTAGAAACCCGGAAGAAGAAAAAACTGAATGATAGTGGAGGCTCTTCAGATTCAGAGGAACTTCCGTTAAGGGTGGGAAGCCTTAAGAGCCTGAGCAATGTAGACAAGTTAGATTTTGTTGATGATGCAACCATTGAGGATAGTGACAGCGATCCAGAAGAAGATGAAGTTATTAGAGACAAGGAAAATAATGGGATCTACATAAGACGAGTAAGTAGTTCAATGACGACCAAAACAGGAAAGCGGAAAAAGTGTAGCAGAGTATATAATGCTAGACATTTCTGCCCCTTCTGCCAGAGAGCCTACATTAACTTCTCCCAACACATCCTTGGAAAAACTCATGATTTAGAGCCTTAAGTACAGAAAATAACACAGATCAACATTCTTAAGAGAGACAGCGACCAAATAAGACTACAGAAGCCTCAAGAGAGGAAGAGGCTCCTTTCAATCTTGCGAAACAAAGGAGACAGTTCTCACAACAAGAAGGTATTACAGAAACAACGTGGAGAAATAATACTGGGTAGAAGACAAAATGAGACACAGGGCAGATTCAGCATTTCAGAATATGGGCCGTGTCCTTCTTGTTTGGAATGGTTGAAACCTAATAATACTAATACTAATATAATACTAATAATACTAATACTAATAATACCTAGACACCATTGCCCCGAAAGAATAGAAAAACTTGCTCATCAGACGAAGGCTAATTTGTTAATGCAGAGTGCTATGCTATCAGGAAGGTTCAATGTCGAGGCAAGCAAAATGATGAAAGTCGAAGTTTTTCCAGTCATGCGTCTCAATGAAATTGGCCAGGTAGCAAGATCAGACAACTTGGTGGTATCAATAGGTAACCAATGGTTGTTGCGAAATGTGGGGAACGAGCTAATGCGGAAGTATTACACATCCGCTGTTATGCGACTCTCAAGCAGGCTCCGTATTATACTGAGAGGAATGGTCACCCCTCCTACAGGTACCAATATGCAAGATTATCTGGATCCAGAGTACTTTACACAGGTTGCTAAAGGGGCACTAAAAGTTGCTCAGCAAGATTCTTCAGATGAAGACAGCCTTCAAGCACCATCAAATGCTATCAAATTAGCACATGACATCAAACGAATGGCCAACATTAAGTGAGGCAGAGCCATTGAATCCAGAAACAAGGGCATGAAAGAGTCTGCAATAGACTTCTTGCATTTGATGTCCATACAGTGGTCGACTAAGTTAGCACGTGTTCTGCTTGATGAAAAGAAACATGTAAAGAATACTCCTTTGCCTATTCCAAGTGATGTAGTGAAGTTCAGTCAATACTTGAAAGGAGAAGCCAAAGTATGTGACTTGAAAGACACATCCTACCCAAACTATAGCGAAGTAGTTATTTTGGCTCTGGCGGCTCTCATTAGCTATAACAGGAGAAGACCTGGAGAAGTACAGGCTATCAAGTAAGGACATTTTCAACTTCTTTAATTCTGTTGTTATGTTTTCTGTTACACAAAAGTGGATTGGTAAATTGTTTACTCAATGTAATGATTTTGTTTAGGGGTTCAAGTGTATTGTATTCTACTGCGAAGAATGAGGTATGTAGCCTTGAATAGATTGTGACTGTCGTGAGACAAGTAGGCAGCATTCATAATTTTACACTGAACATTAGAACAGTCTTTCAGATCCCTTTAAAATGTTTTGTTGATTTTCCGTTGAGAGGCAACATTTTTGGAGAGGTTGGAATCTTTGTCTGTTCTCCCTCCAATAAGGCTGATTATGTTTATTTCTGAAATAGGTGTTTAAAAGACACTTCTTGGCACAATTGTACAGTAAAAAGACACTTCTTTGCACAAGTGGACAGTAATAGACACTTCTTGACATATGTGGAGAGTATTACTTCTACTCCAGCATTATACAGTACTTGGAATTAAGAGATCCAGACACTCACTGCATGATATATGCACCATGTTCAGAGAATTAGTGTTCATTTCATTATTAAGTATCAATCTATCATAGTGTCATATTAAGTCAATCGAGAATCGAGATGTGAAAGACATACAGCGTAATGTTTTTCTAGATGGAAACCAGTAGTCATCATGTTGAGTGACTTAACTGAAGGTACTGTTTAATGACAAATACTTATGGCCCCCGCCCCAACATATAATTACCATCTATTAATTCCCCAGGTTATCAAGCTACTTTTCCAGAAAGACTGGAATATATGAAGTTACTGAAGAGATAATCGGGGATATCACTGACTTTGAAAAGAGACTCTTGTTGGAGCAGGATGTTATCAATATCCGAGGCAAGGTAATACTCACTTATTCCTCTATATCCCTGGTCCTCAGTTAGTTTCTGATGCTGATCAGTGACTGATCGATCAGCACCGTGATGGTCGGCTCACAATAATGTGACACCTATATAAATGGCCTCAATCAATCTTAGTCCATACGTTAATTAACAAAATGAGTCTGCTTGATGTTCATCTTGAAAACTAGTTCAAATATTACATAATAAAGTAATAAAGGGAACCTTTATTCATTAATAACTTTTCATGTTGATTTATGGAATGCAGATCAAGTTGGCCATGATATACTATGGTTGCATGTTAATTTACTCATGTCTTCTTATTTCAATCTCGAGCTAGCATCAAGTAACATTTGATTTACTTCTCTTATAGGGTGGAAAATATGTTCCTGTCATTACGCCATCCTATGCCAGGCCACTTCTGGAATATATTTCTAACAGCGACATCAGAAGAGCCGTTGGGATTTCAACTACACACAAATATATGTTCGCCACCAACAGTGAGTTGTTATATTTTCTCAATAATTTTAACTATCTCACATCCATTCAGGATGTACATATTTTCATTGTGTTTTTAAGCTGCTGTGAAGTATGGTTATTGGTAATATCTTGTAAGGAACATTGTAAAAACTATGTTGTTCTATATTCTCCCTGATCTCCATACACTTTTCAAACAGTAGGTTGTTGGATATTTATAGATCTGTCTGGAAATAGACTTAGCATTAGTGATATGTGAAGAAAATTTCCCTCCTATGATGGGACTATTATGAATAGAAAATCATATAACTTTTTCTTATCCTTTATTCATAATATGTTGTCCCATAGTGTTTTAAGTTATTGTACAAGGTGTAGCCCCACAATGTATCATATATTATTATTATTATAAGTGATGTAGCCCCACAATGTAAATTTTATACTTAGCTCCATGATGTATTATGTTAATATAGTCCCGCAATGTATTAGATGCTACACAACATTTGCCTGCATAATTTCTGAGATATGGTGCTGTGTGCCTCAACTTGCTTCATTTTTATGAAGAACAAATAAATTCCTTTCATTATTTTGTTTGCCCCAGTGTTCTCCACGAGTGGTTTTAATGGTGTGGCTTCAACCCCTTCTTCCATCCACCATCTATTAGCTTCCATCCACCTCTTAGTTATCAAATGTTACTACTCTCATTCCACATTCATTATTATCCCCAGTTCCCACCTACTACCCCACCCTCACTCTTCATGCTCAGCCATGTGCTTCGTGGTTGCTAACGTAATTGGGCTCACTATTTTATGCATGTGGTCGATATTAATAGGACCGCTGCCTTGGGTTACATTGGGTTTACTGTATAAATTTAAACAAAACAGTTTCTGACAAATGAAAATATGACCAATGTACTGCAAGAAGCATTACCCGACTTACTAACATGCATTGTCTCCACCAACACATGGTACAATGAAAAAAAAAACCCAATGACATCACTTAAGCATATTAAGTGCTGCAAACAGTGTGAATTGTAAACCTACATGAATAACTCCCTGCGATTCTCACGTTCATTAACATGGCGCACTTAATGTAAGCATTGTATGTTTCAACAAACATGTACAATAAGTCATGAACATCACAATAGCATTCCATTTATATATATATGTGTTTTGTGTCAGGTTTTTATGCACACTGATCGCATATTTAATAATTTCACCTTACCATCACCACCGATGTTTACATCCTTCATGGTTAATTTTTCAGTAGATGTAGGACCACATAAAGCATGTTTAAAAGTCAAGTGACATGTAGAATTGACTTCAACCAACCTGATACAGTATAATGAGAATGTTGAGAAAAACCAAACTCCAAGCCGATTTTCAGTCACCCCGGGTGTGAGAATGAGACAAACATACTATTATGCAATAGATCTTGGGGAATTATGATTTGGATTTTATTGAAAAGTCACAAAATTGTCCATAATATATCAAAGGAGACATTCATTGACTTGCATTCTTATTTCGATGTACAAAATAGCAGCGAATACTGTGTACCCTCCTGACTAGCATCCGTTCTCTCCCCCACCCCCTCCTGACATCAATCAACGCAGAGAATACCTTGGTTATGAATTTAATTAACACAACAATGCAAGAAGTAGAAACAAATTTGGAGTTTTGGGTTTAGGGTTTTGACATACATATATGCTCTTTCTATCTGTGCAAGTTTAAAGGAATTGTCTGGTGGAAAATTTTGATACATTGTCCTTGTTGTTACTATTTTTCTCTTTCTAACCATGTAAAAATTGTCCCCATTCGACGTTTGCTTCGTTTAAAAATCTGGTTTTCAAATTCACCAGTTTCTCACCAAAAGTACCGTTTGTTCGAACGCTTCAATATGGTGATTGACGTAGTGCTTGCAAATAGGCAAAACAGGCGACTTGAAGTTAGCACTCCCATTTCCGCAGCAAATAAACTCTCACGTGTAAGCACATGTGATTGCCTAATATATATAATGTACATACTCGCGAACGTATATCCTACGATGCCCAGTTCGTGTACTTGTATAGCGTTGCACATAGTACTCTCACACTCAAACCACAGTTCATAAACTGTTCTTCGAAATCGCTGAAATAAAATTCACGGATCAAATTTACAGTAAAAAGCACTTGAAAAGCATTCGGAACACCCGAAAGATGAAACTTGGCGGAATCGATGTCAGAGCAGAATGTAGTACCGAGAAGCTTAGGCTTCGCAGAACTGTCCGATTGTAAACGTTAGAGTAGCCTACACATGCGAACATTCTTCGCGCGGGAGCTGGATAGCGCGATGTATAAACAATGAAGAGTCTGCTGTTAAAACTTATCTTGTGTTACACAAAGACCACGAAATCACTGATCTACATAATACATGGCGGATTAATGAGTTTTTAAAAACATATCTAATTTATAAGAAATTTCACCGGAAATTAAGGAAGAAATTAATCTGTATACAAACGCGGTTTTGTGGTGATTACTGAAGGTACTGTTCGAAGCGTGGGTTATGACGCAATCTGCCATAGCATAGCTGACGTCATGTTCTGTACTGTTCAAATCATATTTGAAATGTTTATCCTTAACGATTAAAAAATCGTTTCTCTGTCAAACGCAACATTGGCGTTCTCATACTTTGACTACATGTTTAGAAAATTATTTATCATTTTTTAAGGTAACTTCTTTGGGCCACCAGACAATCCTTTTGAAGGAATTCTGTTACATGTCGCTTGACCTTAAAGTCTTGCCAAATTAACACAGTGTGTTAACCGCCATGATAGAGAATACCATATATAAGGATTCTGCACTTGTGATCGTTGATGGTATGAATATGTGAACACCTGCTATGCTGACATAGTGTCATTATAACACAGCCGTTGTGCACTTGTCATCGTCTTGTGATGTATTTTCTGAAAATGTTACGTTTTCGTGATAATTTTTCATTTCAAAGGAATAGTTAGTAATAATCAATGAGAGCTTTGTTGGCAACAAAATACTGGGAATTATTACACTATTAATATAAAGGCACCAAGGCCACTGCATGAAAAAAGGCAGGTCAGTACAGGCCTTTAATGTAGTAAATTTTAAGGGGGCACTGCAGCCAGTAGTGAGGGCACAGAAGGCCATGGCCACCTTCAAAGATTTATAACCAGGCTTTTAAATTGATTAAAACTAATTGAAACTCAGTTTAAGTTGCATACTGAGGTGTCAGAATGACCCTCATATGTAGCATCACTGTTATTGCTATGTCATTTCACTGCTATTATTAATTTTCATCATAGGAGCAGGTGTGATCCGAGGAAATTATGCCATGTTGATGATGACAACTGAAGCTGGTTTAGCCTCTCCAGAGCGAATCCGAGCCACTAACATGAGGCGTTTCATGGCCACCATGAGTCAGGTAAATGTAGTCAAATGCGTAAATGTGAAATACGCTCACAATTGTGACTCTATCTTCAATCATCCTCATTAAGGTCATTTGAAAAGGGAATATTCTCCAGCCAGAATTTGAAAATATTGCATTGTTAGCTCACCTCAGCCATATGGCTGGGTGAGCTATTGTGATCGTGCGCGTCTATTTATTATCTATTGATTGATTGATTTATCTATCTATTCACAATTGATTCAAATTGCTACTCCTTCTACAGTGCTTGGTGGATCATGATGAAACTTGGTGACAATGATCACCAAGTGAAGGGGCATCCGGGGTGTTCAGGAAGTTGAGGTCAAAGGTCATCTAGGGGTCAGTTTCGACCATTTTGCGAAAAATTGCAAAACGCTTCTTCTCCCACAGTTCAAATCGGATGATCATGAAAGTTGGTCAGTATTATCGGTGACCAATGGTAGATATGGGGTGTCCAGGGATTCGAGGTCAAAGGTCATCTTAGGGTCAGTTTCTGCCATTTTGTGAAAAAAATTGCAAAACTCTTATTCTCCTACAGTTAAAATTGGATGATCATGAAAGTCATCATCGGCAATCAGTGGTTCAAATGGGGTGGTCAGGAATTTGAGGCCAAAGGTCATGTAGGGGTCAGTTTGACCCTAAATGGTAGTTTTGGGGGTCAAATCTGTTGCTTTCATACAGCTTGCTAATTTCTGTAAGTATTGTTGAAATGTTAAGCTGCAATGACAACGTAATATTGTGACCAAAATTATTGGATGGCAGTTCCCGTAGTGCACAGAAATGTGCACAGAATTTATAAAAAATATTTCCAATTTTCACAATTTACATATTCTGGTGAAATATTCAATATATTGCACCTTATCGCATCTTGGCCCATTAGACCCCTTCTCCCAGTGCATATGTTAAACAGTAACATTTTTCAGATGCATTTGTCTTGCCCCTTCCCGCTAAAATATATTGGTCCCTATGTCTATGTGCAAAACACAAAGTCCATGGAATTGAATTATAATGTCACTTGGAATATATCTTAGTACCTACAGTTAATGATTTTTTGCTGAAGATATTGGTATAAACAAAACTTGATTATTATTTTATAATTCCATTATACAGGGTCTGGACATATCACCCCAACAGTAGCAGTGGGTTGTGGACCACATGGGCCATACCCTCGATGTACACCACATTCACTATAGATCAACACTGGATGTCATTGAGCGTATCGATATCACTAAGATATTACTCATGA
>JAIPMN010040807.1:0-20365 GCA_020650975.1 Apostichopus californicus
CATTATGAAGTAAATATTTCTATGTTTCCCTAAACAAAATTATCCGTTTTTATATTGAATTGTTTAAACTTACATTTTGATCTTATTGTTTGGAGTATTATTTTATTTTTTATTTAGCCTGTTGCGTGCAAATAATGTCAAAGTTTGGCAAAGGGAGGTGGGGGTGGGCAAATTTAAGCCCTCCTTCTGATTAAGGTAGGGACATGAACCTTAATAGAAGATCCAGATGCGAATGAATGCGCTAATGAACACTCCATTGTAGAGGGTATTCTCACCGTAAAAAGTTGGTGAATAAAATGAAGCATTCTGAGGCATCATTAGGCCATGAATTATGCCTATAAGTAGCTCTAAACACAATATTTGTGACACACTAAAACATTTTCATTTCTGGACCTCATGTGTATAGCTTTAAAGAAAATGTACCAAATTGGACTCGAGTCATTTCATGATTTAAGTCAACATACGACGTTAACAAAGAAAATCTGTAGAGTTACTATTTGGTAAAGTATGGTACATTGGAATTCAGCAGGCTGAAGGAAATCGACTACAGCAGTGATGGGTGAAAGGTAAAACGCGCAGGAGTGCATTCTGGGCTCTGAATTAGGTCTGTTAATAACCATACATGTGATTAAAACAAGTATTCCTTTTAAGTGCGGTAGGAAAATGGGAATGGGGGTCGGGGTACACCCCAAAACACTGGATCAGCCCCCGGTATCATAGCGTACAGTCCAATATATTAGCTGTACATAAACAAAACACAGACTTACAAACTGACAGTTATGTTAATGTCTGACGTGTGACTTATGCTACAAAATGCAGCTGATAATCCCTTTTGATTCTCGCTTGCTCAAGACTGCTCTAATTGCCAATCCGTGCGGCTCTCCGTCGCGGATTTTGACACTGTAATGTGGCTTTCTTATTCTGATTGCACAGTTGGTTTGCGTAGTAGGAGTAGAGTTATATCGCTATATATTTACCTATCGTAAACCACACGACCCAAACAAATTACACATAAGCTAACAACAAGTGAATCAATGTTACATATGTGCATGTATGATCACAACTACCTGAAACCAAGTCCAACCTTATGGAATTATATAAGTAGCTTTTCGAGAAACTTTAGAACACGCATGACAATATGACTACATTTATTTTAAATAATTATATAATATTTATATCTTGCTTGGATATCGTGAATCATTGTGGAAAATATATCTTTTAAATTTTTAAGAAGATATATATCGCTTTAAACTAGTTTATCTTTATCCCAGGTCTGTATGTAGAGTTCAAATAGCGTGATGTAAATCGCTTTAATCTGGTTTATCTTTATTGCTAAGTGTTTGTTTAATGATGAATAATCAAACCACTCCACATTTCAAGTCACGTCAGCATGAACGATATGCATGCTATATGGTCTCTACAAGCGATTGTACAGATATGATTAATAAATGCCCTTTGTACTTTAAGAGTATACTCCTTTCTGTTTCAGACAGGGCCAACCCACCTAGTAGAATGTTGTTGTCGAATTAACACAGCTGCAATGGAAAAATCAGTTATAATCACACTATAGATACTAATGTAAATAAGTACTATCAGTTTCGAAACAATAAAAAGCAATTATTAAGAATAATTTGTAAGGTTTATTTCTAAGTAGAGCACAGAGGTTTATACTAAAAAATAACCTCCAAATTCCAATGTCAGTTGAATGGATTGAATGGATGTGAAACTAGTGTTTCATAAAAGGGTTTTCCTAAGCTAGACAATTTCGAAATGTAATGTAATGTTTAGTTTCATTTAGTTATGAAATATACTTCTTAATGACCAACATGACAAGAATGAATAACATAAAGTGTAGCTTCAGTACGAAAAAAGTTTAACAGAGAATCCAGTTTGATCTTGTAGTACTATACCAATGCTGCATGTACATGAAGGAAGAAAACATCGAAAAGAGAGCCATATCCCCAGAGAAACACATATCACTTACAAGTGCACTCCCCCTTCCCCTGTTCTCCCGAAGCCACGTAATTCCTGGTGTCTTAATTGTTTGTGTAAGTTAATTTAAATTGAAAAGGAAACAACTTTTTGGTGTTAATCCGTGAAATGGAAGCGTTGGGCGATGACCCAAGGACAATGTTATCCAAATTAACGTTTCATGTCATTTAAACATTTTCAGGTTACTAAGTTACTAGACATATTGTGAAATTAACACTTTGCAAATTCTCGACGACAGACACTTGTGTCATCCTATTGTCCGTATCAAACGTTCTAGAAAACGGAAATGGCAAGCCAAAGTTGATGAGGAACCGGATTCCTTCATTCCTTCATTCCTCGAAAACACGAAAGGCCGCAACCTAGCGAAGAAGTCAATGAAAGTCATGTGTTAGCTGCTTTATATTCAGCAACAACTGTACTGAAGACAACACTAAATAGTAGCCATTGGAGAATATAAATATGTTGACCTAACATTTACTAAAATAAATAAAAAGAGAGAATATTTGCTGATAAAATCTCACAAGAAAGTCAAAGAGTCATTCCATACTTCATCTTGTTTACTCTAAATCTAACTAATGATAACATCCATTTTCGAGATGCAATAAGAAGGAAAAGAAGGCTTTACAGCATTGAATTTTTTAAACTCCCGTGAAACCCAACTTCTGTGACTCCACATGACCTTTGATCTGCACCATTGACAACTGATCTAACAGTCATGCACACACACACATGAATAGTATGTATCTGAATTAACCTTATGTAGCTGTATGAGCTTAGTTATCAGTTTATTGTACAAAGATAACTCAATTTGAACTTACAATTACTCCGAAAAAATTCCATAAATCTAACGAAAACAACATTTACCATCTTTTTGTATTCCTGTTCGGTCATGCGGGACGAACCGATGTTTTTCTGCGGAAAGCAAAAATAGACACAATTTATATTAAGATAATTCGAATAAAGTACTACGTCTGGTTCTTATAAAAGTATAACACGGATATTTTTGAATCAATATAATCTTATTGTAATACGAGCATTTTTACCACATCGTATGTATTTAAATGTGTCATTCCCAACTCATAGAAACCACAAGAAGATTTGAATGAGGTTGTTTTTTGAGGATGTTAATTCGGACTCAAAAACTAGTAACAGCAACTGCCTGTATTTTATTTCACTATAATATCAATAAACCTTGTGAACTGTCTTAATAGTTTATCAGTTAAGTTGGCTAATTACAAAAACGCAACTGTTTTCGCAGAAGTTATTGATATTTTTGATCTAGCGAATGCATTCAAATTGATTGATTGTTTGATAATGAATTAATGAAGAAAAATTTAAGACATTAATTTATGAACAGTGCACTGCTAAGGCATTCGAGAGTCCTTAAACATTTCTGGCAAGATTAGTGAAAGCGAAGAACGTTATAAAGTAAGATAAACTGTGATTAATTATTAAACTAAATGAAAGCAACGTACTTAGCAATCAATGATTTGTTTCGATTTTTGCATTAAAAAGTAATTAGTCACAATAAAATACATGACGGGTGGGGTGAAGGGTTGGGGAGTGGTGGCAGAATAAAATTAAATGCCATGATTAATTTTCGATTAATATACCTCCTGATCGGTCGATTGTTTTACCTAAAACGAATTTTTACATGAATAATATAAAAAAGACTAATTTTATAGATCAGGGAAAGCCACAATTTTAGTTTTGGGGAAGACTCCAAGGCCAACCAATGTCATTTAAGACACTGAATTGTCACTTTACAGACAAGAGCCAGAAGGTGGTTGACATGCGGTACAATAAAGTATCATATCAGGTTTCAACTATTTACACTGATAGATAAAAATGAATAAATACAGCTGGTATCTATTCAGACTCTTACCACCCAATAGCCGGAGTTTAAATCTAGATCAAATCGTATTGACGACGGAAACCAACAGACTGTAAGGAAAGCGAAAACAAAGACAAGCACGTTAAAAGATTTAATCATCACATTTGCGTTTCCGAAATCATGTAACATTCTAAGCGTAAGGAAGAGCTCGTTGGAAATTTGCTTAAAGCAAGGTCTTCAGTTGGTTTTGATAAATGTCCTGTTTGTACTAAACTTAAATATCAAAAGAGCTCTGTAGATTAACTAGCAAAGCTTTATTCAAAATAGTCGAGTAAAGAAAAAAAGAGAACATTTCCTTTTAACTTACTGTGTTTGCTATGCCACAACAAAAGGACGACAAAATGTTGAGGACTGAAGTTCTTAAATTACTTACTCAAAATTCCCTGACGTGGACACATCATGGCAAGTGACTTACTGTAATCAAATCTAATATATACAAATTGATCAATGCTCGTAAAGTTGTCAAAGTTGATAACCGACCTCAAGTAGTTACTTTAACAAGAAAATCGGTTAGATGATCTGGTAATACGTTTCAAAGTAAATAGAGAATTCTATATTCAAGATAAAGTGATGAATTTAATGGTATGAAATAGTCCAAATATCATTGAGTAAGTCCATTATCAAGATATACAGAGAAATGTATGTTATTAAGCAGTTCAAATGAGAAAGAAAATGTTTTTAAAGAAAGTGATAAGCCACTTGTCGTCAGTGGCGAGTACTCGTTTGCTCGTTACAATATAAAGAAACCCATAAATGATACAAAAGGATACAAAAATATGCTGTCTTATCAAATTGCAGTCCCCTAATCGGTAATAGTTGCAATTTGTCTGCACATTTAATTACTATGTTTTCAAAATGGTAAATATCATGCCTTTAACATCTTTTGCGCTCAGCTGTCTTAGAACAGGTTCCGCATCGACCTTGTAAGGTAATAAGCTGTAAAGGAATCTGAAATTGAGAAAACGGGATAATTTGGGTTTGAGAAGTGTCACGATTTGAATCAATACCATCATGTCATTAACATAGGCGCAGGTGTCACAATTTTCCTTACAAAAAATACAAGGATATAAAATTTCATTTAGAAAATTTTGTTTACAGACGACGTGAGTTGATATCATCCTATTGGTTACAAACCTATACCATAAACTCCTCAGTAATGTGTTATCTAAGTGAAATTTAAAGAATCCGTTAGCATCTAGTCAATGGACAGATAGCAGACGAAGTTCGTGGAAAATCTTTATCCTTCATGAATTGTTGACGCTGAACTCAGTCTTAAACATATATAACTATAATCATGATTATTGCATTCTCAAAGTACAAAAATGTATTATTATCATGATATAAAATAATGTTGTGTAAAAGTAAGTTGGCCTGACGTTTCGATCCTAGCAGGATCTACTTTAGAGGCTAAATGACAAGTAACAGTAACAGAAGGGACAAATACACGCAGAGAAAACATACAGGTTAATGAGCATGGTGAAAACAAAGAGATAGATGTAAGGGGATTAGTAGACAAGGGATGTAGAGAAGAAAGCAACTGGGGGAGAGGAGAGGTAGGAGATAAATAGTGGAGGGACAAAGAGAGGATTAAGGGAAAGGGGTAGGGAATAAACTGGAGAAGGACAACGACAGAAAGGTGTGGAGATAAAATAATGTTGTAAAGCAAAATTAAATATTAAACATGTTAGCGTTACTGATAACTGCTCTCATACCTGATTTCTTTAAGATTCCTGCAATTAGAGATATATTTAAAGATGTCTTCCAGAATCTCGTGACTAAACTCCATTTCTTTGTGCTCGAAGGATAATTGGCTGACGTCACATAGTTCTGGCACGAATACTTCAGAGTTCAAAACGATCGCATTGTTTTCGGTGTCAACTCGTTTGAAAGATTCGATGAGAATAACTTTCGGAATTGTGATCTGTATAACAAGAAAAACAAAACCTTTAAGATTGATCTTTATTCACTTGCAAAATAAAAACACTGTTAAATTACTTAATAAATACCTCCCAACCATTTAAATTGCTATTGTGCTTTATACAAATAGATACCTGATGATGGATAAGTGAAGTAATTAAATAAACTAACGAATTACATTTACCTGGGTGTTACAGATGACAAGATCATTCGCAGTGTAATGATTTGAATCATCTTAATAAAAATAAGAACTACAATATTGTGGTGTTACCTTTCTACTTGCAGCTAGTTCCAGTATTTTGATGACAGATCTCTGTATTATTTTGTTGTCCTGATCTCTTATTTGCAGAGTTCCTGAGCAAACCTCTCGTAAGTTCTCCATAATTTCGTCAACATTTCCAGCCTGTTCGAGAATGCATAGAATCGGAAGGGCTTCGATTCCTTCCTGGCTTATCTTCAGATGCTCTAGAATATGTTTCGCTGCAGTTGGTTTAATACCACATGCAAATCTAACAACGTACTGGAGCTCAATTGGATCCAGATCTTCCAGTATCTCTAACTCATCTTCTTCAAGTTCGTCGTCTAATGTAACTTTATCCAATACACTAGCAAGGTGATGGGCTGCATACCACTCACAGAACAGACTGTGATAAAATCTGATCTTTGAAACGTTCTTCACGTGTTCCGAAGCTTCAATGCCTGGTTGATTGGACAACACAATGGTTTCTTCTTCTTGTAATATCCCAATAGTTAAGTATTGGTCTAGGAACTCTTTTCCGAGCTTTTGAACTAAGTCTTCTTTGTCCATGTCAGGATTATACGAATGACCGTTGAGCTTTGCAAAGCATAACTCGTCAAGCTGTTGATGATTGTTTTCATTTATCTTAAATTTCTCAACGTTCTCATCTTTGAACTTTGATTTCATGTGACTGTGAAGGCACGTGATCATGTAGCGAAAAAAGCTTGTCATTGAAGTACAGTTCTTAAGGGCGTCACTCTGTAAACTAAGATGAGCGTACATGACAAAAAATAGTGGAACCACGCAGAGCTCTTTCAGAACAGGATTTCCTTCTAGCCATTCCTTGATTGTATTTTCGAAGGACTTGTAGCCGTTGATCGTCACAACTTTTTGCAAATATTCTTCCTGCGCTTCCGATTTGAATCCTGTAAGCCTAAGACGATTAGTCTGTGCTGCGTATTCCTTGGGAAGTCGTGACGATCTTGTCGTTAACAAAACTTTACAATCAGGAAACATTTGTCGTTGAAGAATATTGGATATGTCCGAGTTCTCCATCTTTTTTTCAGGATATTCGTCGAAACCATCCAAAATGATCATCAAAGAAGGACATTTATCGATGAAACTCTTAATTTCATCGATAGTGAATTGAGAATTTGTTGGCAAAATAAACCTTTTGATGGCTTCATAGATTGATAAAACGTCTTTCAATTGTCTTAGTCTGATTAACAGAAATATGTCAATGGAGCACAGAGATGATTCTTGAACTTCATGGCACCATTCATAAGCAAGTTGTAGAGCTAAAGTTGACTTACCGTACCCTGGTTCAGCCTCAATTATCCAGCGATTACCTCTCAGCTGTGGATGCGTGAAAAGGTTTTTATAGGAATCAAAGTGTTCCCATTTTTGCTTCATTGTTTGGCCTTTTAATAAATATTCAATACCACCTTCAACATACAATTCGTGCACGGTGCAGCGGTCTTGCATGAAAGGTATTGGTTTGATTCCGCTGTAGAGATTTTCGTAGTTTAATTTTAGCTGTGCGATGAAGGTTTTCAGTGCATCAGATTCTGGGGAAAAATAGCAACCCGATAAATAAAATAAAGTACTTATGTCATGGTAATCACCGGGAAATTTGCATAAATTAGTTTTAACAATTATTATTAAATATATTATATAACATACTGTGTTACAAAAGGTAGCTCTAATTATTACGGTTCGTTATATGAAAAGTTAATTTCAACTTTTTGTAGCATAATTTAACGTTATTCGAGTGATGATCACAACCTTACCTGCTTTCTGTACCATTGGCACGTTCTGTGGAAAGATAAAGAACGGAAATCGTGAAATGGTGTTATTATGATATATTCTGCAGTACTTATATCTTCTTGAGTCTAGCAATTCAATTTGTTTAGCCATTTCATGATGCACAAGTTGCACATCTATTGGATCTGTTTCACAGTTGAAGTTGAATTTATTTTCCATACACAGTATATTTAATATGTAGACCTCACGAATATCTCTTGGTAAAACTAAACTTGCTTTAACAACTTCTGTTTAATCTACAATGATTTATGCATAAAATATAACCGTTGCGAAGATTTGATGAACTGAAGTTACCTCTTCATTGTTTGCTGTGGATTTCTGTGGATCTCTTGTCTTTCGGTAACCTCCAGGAGCAACGTGAAAGAAATACTTTATAAATTTCTATTTAGTAAATACAATATACATTCAAAGAAGGCTCATTCATATACAAACAGATAGTTCATTACTGGCACCTGTTTGTTAGTATAGATAAGAAAAGGGTACTGTAAGGTAATAAATAACATAAAATAAACATAAGGTTAACTGTTTTATGAAAGGAAGGATTGCTGTATAATTGCAAAATTACATCCCTAGTCATAATGATAACTTCTTCGCTTCACAAATTGGTTGCATAAGTATTCATTATTTCGTTGTTGAGGGTGTTAGTCCAACTCACATTAAACAGTTTAGTAATGAAACCCTATTTTCTTTTCGATAGCACGAGAATGTGACAAGAAAGGAAGTACAGAGAAAACAAAAACCGGTTTACATGATAGGATAGTGTAGAAAATTCGTGTATAGAAATCAAGAAAGCAACGTGAGAAAATATTAACACATTCTGAAAGAATTTGTTTTTTATTCGTACATCATTTGCCTGTTGTGAGAAACAAGAAACAATACCTAAGTAGATGCAACAAGCTCCCACGAGTATAGCAGCCGCGACGACGGGGATAATGATGAAAACAAAAGTATATTGATTGTTGATTGTCGGTGGAGGACTACCGTCTGTGTTGACTATTTCGTTGGTTGTCTGTGGTTCTACTGTGTAGAGAATATATATATACAGTATAGACAGTGTTACGTTACATAGGAAATGCTCACCCAAGTGATGTAAATTAGTCAAAATCGAAAACATAATATTGAACATTGAATTTCGTACTAGTGTATATTTATTATTCAAATGAAATTAATATGAACTTGTGTAATTTGGAGTCTGGAAATGAACACTTAAATCAATGGGTATTCATGGTAGGAAGGCAGCAGGCCTGAAGATAAAATAGATGTAGTAAAACCATAACATAAATTGTAAACATTTTAATATTGATCATAATTTATGAGCTGATTCATGTTAATGGATGTTGAACTAACCTATTCCTTGAAATAATAATTCAGCTTTGGAGGTAAGTTGAAAAAGTTTTGCATTTGTTCCTACAGCTCTGCATTCGACAGTTAGTCTGTTATTTGACGTGTCTTTGACAGTGAACTCTGTCGTAAGAATGATATCAAATGTGCCGTCAATGGATTTTGTTTTCAGCTTTTGTTGTCCATGGAATGTAATCATCTGTGCGGAGTCGTCTTGGTACGCTCTCCACTCTAAGTCTACCTCTGGCCGTATACCCTTCACGGCGCACCTCAATATATCGTTATAGTTCACATCTAATACACAATAGCGATCCTGAGTACACCCATCAATGATGGGATAGTTTGGGATTGGATTTTCTGCAGGAAGGAAAACAAATATGATTATGATTGCTACCCGAGTATTGATATATTACTACGATTGACTAAGGACACTCTGATTTTAAATTCTAACTGGGGGAGGGGGCGGGGAAGATAGGATAAAAACAGCGATCTTGCAGTCTTATGCCTTGCATAAATAATAGCATCGTAGCGACGTTATTTAAACACATCGCTATATAAATACAATAATAATTGTTGTTTTAATTAAAAGAGTAAGCAACTAGGTATAGCACTTACCATATACAACAAGATTTAATGAGATGACACCTCCCATAGTACCGTGGGTGTATGTGCACATGTATATTCCCTCGTGTCTCAGTTGTACATCAGGTATTATTAAATTCCCTTCTCGTAACTCATACTCTCTCGATATAACGTATGTTGCATTGGCTGTATCCACATCGACAATAACAGGTGTGCTAACATTGTCCTCTGTAGAGATCATTTCCCAGACAAGAAGCAGATGATGACCATCAATGCATGGAAGCTCTATCTTCTCGTTTCGCGCAACTGCTAATTCTGTTGTATCGACTTGGGATGTTTCCTTCTCTTTGTTATGAACCAAAACCAATGCCTCGCTATGCACTAGCAAATTAAGCGGATCGGCGGCTTTACAAACGAGCAGAGACAGGTATGATGATTGTATGAAAGGTTCAGTAACAGTCAGGAAACTTGTCCACATGCTCGTCTTGTTTGTGAAAATGGTTATGTTGTTTAATTGTATGCCACCTTCTACAGTGCTGGCCAGCCATGTTAATGACATGGCAGGTCTAGCGTCCTGCATTCGACATGTTATTGATCTTCCCTGTCTCCATTGGATATAACATACGCTACTTTGTATGTCACAATCGTCAACAACAGGAAAAGGTGGGTTCGGCCGAACTAGAAATTTGGAGATGAAAACAAAGATAAAGACGGATTTTTAAATAAAAGTGGTCGGTTAGGCATACTTTAAAGTGGACCATTTTACTAGAGGTTTAACTGCAAGCCTTAGTTTACATACCACGTTTCCGGGAAATTGGATCCCAGTATCATTTGTCTCGACGGTCTTTTTCTTTGGGAACACATTCTGGGCTATAACACTTACTTACTACATCTTCTAGATAGTCCTTCTCTCACATTAGATCAGGTATTATGTACTAATTGTAATGATATGCGAATGAACTTTTAAACAATACCGACAATTTCAGAGGTGTCAAATAATCTATAGAATATAGTTTTATGTCTTCAATGAACAGTCAGGTTCGTAAAATTTGAGGTAGACAATGATTGCTAAACACTTCGAAGGTTTGAAGATAATGGATGTTATGCTCACTGTAGGAATTATATCAATATCAATATCTTGCTGGGCTGTTCTGATCAGTTTCGCATTCATACATAATGAATCTGGTTTCATGTCCGAGAGATACGTTCTTGATTATGTACTTTTGTGTAGAGCTTAGGAGGTCAATATATTTAAAAAAATATCATGAATCCATTATTATGTCTTCATATTACGTTGAATAATGAGGACTCATAATTTTCGAATTATATTCAAAGTTACAAAAAAGTTAATAAGTTGTCTGATATAAAACGAAGTAAAAGATACAATGGTTTGAATCTAGTAAACATAGTATTTACTTACTATAGGTAATTAGATCGATATCACGCCTTGCTAGGCTTTCCTGATCCGTTTCATATTCATACACCGTGAATTTGATTTCGTGTTCCACCGATACGTTGTTGATTATTAATGATCCATCTGATCGGATGTCGAATTCCCCTGAGTCATAACCTGCCCCTTCAACATTTTGGTTCTTGATGTAGCTTACTGTTGCTGGACCGTCTGTTATGGTTAGCTTATAATACCAATGAATGCTAGAGAAGCTATCACTGAAACTACAAACGATCGTCCCTGATTTTCCAATCTCAAGATACTGAGGTGAATTACATCCATTTTGGGCAGCTGTTATGTAAGGAAATACAATATCATAGTTCATAATACGTATTAGGATTTGCAAATATTGAAAAAACCCCTCTTGTTTAAAAGTCTTTATCGATTCTCAATCGGATTCCGTGGTGATAATAATATTCATGGATCAATTGAAAACCTGATAGACAAGATGGCGATTCATGGAGTTGTAGATCTCATGTCTTCTATAATGGAATGGATCTACATTGACCTTTGACCTTGACCTTTAAAAACTACATAAATACTATTTTCAAATTTGACCCATGATTTTCTAGATATCTTGCAGTTTAATAACATTTTCAAACGTTCTGACAAACAGAAAATGGCAGAAAACAGCTTTGAGGTATTTGAACTTTTGACTTATATAATACCTCTTAGGACTATCAAAAATGTGTTAAAGACTAAAGACTTTAACTCCCATTATTAAATTGATAAGTGTTTGTCGATTTTAAATTATATTTCATGGTGCTAATAATATTCATAGATCAATTGAAAATAAAATGGGAAATGTCTTTTTTTTTATTTCAGCTATTGATCTTAATTGTAATATAGTGAACATATCCGAACCATAGCAAATCTTATAGAATATATTGTTACTGCTGATACTACGGATTCTTGGTATGGTCAGTTCGACGCATTAACTTTATACTACTTTCTATGGCTTTGAAGACAAACTAATTTAATGACAGTGCAGCACATAGGAAGTTGACAGCGATTATAAGGCAAACCAACCAAGAACACGTAAAGTATGACTGTGTGAAAACATTACTTTGTATAGTTACTCACCTAATGAAATACTTGCAAGAACCATAAGGAATATAGCCTGTGCTGCCTTATTTGCCATTTTACTTGACGTTAGAGAGCTGCAGAATATAAACGTAATGTGTTTTAACGTATTAACGTATCAAAGGTATAGTAAAAGGGCTTAAATTAAAATCATTTTGGGATTCGATTCATCATGCAAACAGAGTTGTCAGCTTGCTATGTTACATGATTGTTATATGTCAGCGTTCAGTACTATGCTATCAAACTCAGTCTGGCGAGTAGATCATGGTTTATCAATGTGATGTTGTAGGTTGCTACATTAAATGCAAACGTTATTGTATCGGTTCTGTTTACAGCACAGTTGGGTGCATCAAACACATTACATTGAGAACAACATAACCCATACATGTAGACTTATAACTTTTGGCCCTTAGATTCCTTCTGCGTCGAAAATCCATGAACACTAACACTTATTTTATCGTTAAACTGAACCATGAACCAGTATTTGTAAAATCCTGCAGTTATCCACCAGGCATAACTAACTTACATCAAGTGACGATCATGGCTACCTTCGTGAACTTAAAGCTATGCATGTGTATGTTCCTTCTTTTGAGTCACTGTTTCTCGAATGTTATTGTATCTGTTCTGTTTTTACAGCATAGCTGGGTATACATTTAACGTAACCACATTACATTGATAACTATATAACCCTTTCATGCACATTTGTAATTGCTTGCCCTCTTCTGCGTCAAAAATCCATGAGCACTAACACTAAATGTATCGTTAAACTGTAGCACGAACCAGTATTTGTGAAATCCTGCAGTAATCCACCAGGCTTAGAACTAACTTAAATCACGTGACGATCATGGAGACGCCTGTGTAAGTTTGAGTTATCTTTTCGCAACAGTCGCATGTTACTTTCATGGTACATTACTGTAGAATGAATGGCAACTGTCTTAGCAACGTCATTTATCAATAAATATATATCTGAATTATGATACTTTATGTTAAACTTACCTTAGAGGCCTTTGTTAAAACCGGCGCGAAGAATATAACCGGCGCGAAGAATATCACATAATCTCATGTATGTTTACAGCATACCCAGTTATGATAATTAGATTCTCTGGCGTGGGTATGTGCGAATCAAAGGTTAGGTTGTTACTTAAACCAGATCAGTGTGTATGTGTGTTTGTACGAATTTAGCACGATGGCGCGGTATGCATTTTTCTTCAAACACTACGGTATCAAAGTTCATATTTCTTATAGATTTTGTATAACTAATCGCAACAGCATGAGGGTTAATTCCTGGTTGAAATTCACATGCAAGTAAAAACTCGAAATTTCTCGAAAGCTAAAATTGTGGGAAGCAAGCATCGGTGCATATTTACTAGGATAAGAATACATGCGTTCTACGTACTGTTACTTATTATTATCACAAGTAGAATGATAGTGATAGTGAAAGATATTTAACGTTAAAAATACCCAAGCTCTGATTGTTCTGCAGACATAATTCAAACTTTCGTATGCTATTACTGTATCGTTCGGACTCCCATCAATAGGGTCCGAATGAAGCTGTCCAATAATCATTCACGAATTTGATGAGTGATTGTATATAAGTGCATAGTTTATAACCTAATTACCAAAGTTAATCAATAGATTGTGCTTACAAGCAAACCTTTATTTTTTTATTTGCCTAGAAGATTACTAAACTTTTAAGTTGATCTATCAATAATTGAAGACTTGTCCATCAATAAAAATTCAAGCGTCTTACAAATTATTTATTAATGTTAATCGTTTGCTTTCGCATCTTCCCTAATTTAAATGTTGGAACACTACTAACAATAAATTACACACTGTGGATGACGGCTCTAAGGTCCTTTGCTTTATCACTGTCAAGCATACAGAAAATATGAAACAGTTTCTCCAATAAAGAAGCAGACGTTACCGTTTATTGTTCAGAATGTTACATAGAACTATACCGTTCATTCTCACATCCAACTAAAAAAAACCCATTGCAATTAATATGTTTCAAAGCAACGTGGCTTCTAAACGGACATCATTGCGGCGCCATACGGTAAAAACTAATTGAAATAAAGTTAAATCTAAACAGTTGGCAGGAGCAGACCCATGGTTTTCTTAAGAGAGGGGGGGGGGCGAAGTTGATCTGAAGGACGGAATTGTCATGATTACTCTCAAAGCTTTTGTTAGTTGCACTTATTATCTTCATTTTGAGATCTGATATTGTAGAAATTTGCGACTACACAAAATCTGGTCTCAACAGCTTACTGCGCGCAAAGCGCGTCTAATATAGCTATACCAAAAACACATTGATAGACTATACATTAATCATTAGCTTCTGAAAAGAGGATTGAGTCTTGGGAGTGAGAAGGAGGGGGACTCACATGGAAGTCGACGGTCAGTGTGATTTGTGACCCCTTTTTAGAGGCAAACTGCAAAATTATGTCAAATTTTCAAACGAATTGAACCGCCGATGCATCATGTTTGACAAATCCATTTCCATTTCCACATGATGATTTTACAAAAAGAAGGCAATGGTTGTAAAATTAAGCTGCTTTTCATTTAAACAAAAAGTAAATTTTCATTTTATACATTGCAGGAAACCTACCTCTAAATCACAAAGGGTCATTATAATTACCAGATAGGGGTGAAAACGGACGTAGTTTTTAGTTATTTTTTAATAAATATGTGGTGGAACGAAGTGGGCATAGGCACCATGTACACAACAATGCCCCGGTCATATTTATATTTTTCATTAGTATTTATTCACATATGGATAATATGGTAATAAAACAACTAGTTATCCGATGAACGCAACATAATAGCGCTGTCGATTTTGCATATCACCATATAATTCATGTGGCAATAGCGGTTTGCAAAAATGTATATTATGAATTTAAGGTGATCACCGTAACGTTATAATGTTTTTTTGTCAAGTGTTCATTGAAAGGAGTAATATATAAATTGTTTTTCTTCAGCCAATGTACGTTTCTTTGTACACAAACGTATAATTTGTAACTCGTCATCATCACAGATGCACTTAGCGGCTTCCGTAGATTTTTTGAGCAAGCGAAAGTTCAAGGAGTATATGGAATTGAATCGTTCTTTGTCCGTTTGAGATTCATAGCTAAGTTAACGATTATTTCTTAGTAGGAACTATTTCGTCAACCACAATGCTTAATATCTGATTTTGCCATAGTATGTGTATTTCTCTTTAGTGTTTTAATTGAAGAATCAACGCGTTTGAATATTTAAAAAAGCATTAAGGTATCCTGCGTTCCTGTTCGTCGTCCATCGTATTAAGTATATTGATTTAAATATGTCGCTTGCCAATACAGTACGTTGTCTACTTGTTCTAATGTACTGCATTCACTACAGTTTGGGTAATTATCCTATCGTGAAGGAAAAATCGGATTCTGTCATATTTGAAAATTGTTGCCGTGCAAGGCAAAACAAAACTTGGAAATTTGAGAGCGACGTTCTGTTTTTTAATTGGATTCCAAGTATGAAAAGTCCTATCAAAGACACTGTTTCACTTGATTCTAGTAATTCACTACGTATCAATGACTTGTCTCTGATACATGAAGGAATTTATCAGTGTATATGCGATAATCATCATGTGAAAAACTATTCAGTGGAGATTAAAGGTTGGTGTAATTGTTTAGTATACTTGCTAGGAAAATATGTTATCATTTGATGTATTTCAGCTTTTTGTAGTAACTGTTCAACTGTATCATAATTAACCGATCAAAAAATAACATGACTCAGTTGTCTTTTCAGAGCAGATATTACCTATCCACCTTATCCAATGACACCCATGTATACAAGTAGTGCTGTAATGCATTAACTTAAGTTGTCCAAGTCAATTTGACTATAGAGAGGGCATTTAGGTGTTTTGGTAACTTTTCATGCAGTGTCATTTTGCGTTACAATGTTTCCACAGCAAAAAAAAAAAGAAAAGAAATTGAAAAGAAATGGAACGGAGAGGGAACAAAGATCGAAGACAAATTAACATTTGTAAACATTAACTGTACAGTATTTCCTGTTATTACCTGCCATAATGTTACCTGTTTGAAGTAGCCAAGTTTATTATAGTTTGAGATATTAATAGTGTAGCTTATAGTTAGTTCTCTCACTAGAAAACAAGAGTTGGAGTGCCGCGTAATACCAACGCGTTCTGAAAATTTACATATCTTAGAATCAACAACTTGAGATGACAGTTGAAAATCTGACTCATCACACAGCAAAGCTATGTACTTCAAATTAACTAAAAATTTACTACATCGTTAAGGAAAACTTATATCGTAGAATTTGCCAAGAAAGAACTAAAATTGTCAAAGGTTAATTACGAAATGTTCATTTCTCACCATTACCAATCCTCCATCACTCCATAAACGTAACATAATATTACAATTTAAGACGCATTCACAGTGACTATTCTAAACCAAAGTGTAACTTATCGGTGTTACAGACTTTAGAAAGATATTTTCCTAGACATTTTCTAAATCGAACGAAGACGATCAGTTTAGTTTTTCAATGTTTCGTCTGATCTCATTTAACAATCTTCACAATGTGAAAAGAGTTTTAACGACATTTTGATAGAATTGTATTAGTGCTGGCAGTTATATTAAGATTTTCTGCCTTAACCCATCGAAATGAAATAAAATTATAGTACGGATTATCATCCTTTCTTATAGTGGTCGTAAACTCCATACAAACAAGAAACTATTTAAGGAATGCATGGTAAACGGCAAACCAAAAACAATATATATCAATTTCAACGTGATGTTAGAGTAGTGAAGGCATACGAAAGTCGGGTTTTCAACGCAAACCACGCCCACCGTCTGATAGACAGACATAAATGTCATCGACATTTACCATTCGTACAGTGTTTCGATTTGCACGCTGCATACCGCTAATTCAACTTGGCTGTTTTCGTGTTACAAACATGGACAATAGGATTTTAATGTTAGCCTCATTCCAAGTGCAAAACCACTAGACCTGGCATCACATTCTAGTGAAAAGTTACTGTCAGCAAAATAAGTATATATTAATTTTAGTAATATTGTTATACTATTTACAAGTTGAAACGGATTCTGTGTTTCAAATTAACTTCCAGAAGTACATTACATCAATTTGTCTTCTCGTAAATGTTATCTTTGTATAACATTATGTAAAACCGCCTTCATTCCAAGATTTGGCGGTATCTTGAATCATGTTTCGCGAATATTTAAAGAACTTCAATGGGCCTAGTTTAGCCTTGCTGAATATTAAACATTGCTATAATTTAAATTAAACTGGAGGGATACGTTACATTTTGTTTTGTGTTTGCTATCGGTAATATTGACATTACCTAATAGTCATTGAAACATAGTAACATGACGACAGAATCTTTTCAACGAAGTTTGGTCATATTCCATATCCCAATAATTCATTTTCCAGGGAGGTGACATTTATATTTAGCTTTCGTGTCGATAGGTTAACTACCTAATTCCACGTTTCACGTAGCCATATACCTAAAAAGAGGGAAAATAAGTGCTTGCAAGTTTCGTACAAATCAACACAATAACTTTAAAGCAATTACATTGGCGAGACGTGTGCAAGATAACAACCCGTTGCTCCCTCTGCCCACGCATGGGTGGCAATAACGTTATCAATTTATTGTTTGTAAATGAAACGTGGAATATTTATATTCTCTGTAGCCGGTTAAAAGTCACGATACAAACAACTAGATAAATTAAATGGAGACACCCACATATTGATTGAAAATGAAACTTGGAGTATAAATAATCTCTGCAACCGGTTAATAGTCACTAAGCAAACAACTATTTAAGTGGAATCAGTTACTAAGTATGTTGCAAAGTACAACAATTATGGATTGCAGACATTACAGAGTCACATGAATTATGAACCTTAACACAGACTATAAGTAAACTGATTCGTAACTGATGTAACCACATGACTAAAAGCCTGCGATTTTCTAAAATGATATTAAGTTCTAAGAGCTTGGTTTGCTACATAACTCAATGCAAACAACTGGATTTTAAATATCATTCGTATGAAACTTCAAGGCGGGTTTGGATGCCACCGATTTGTCTGTAATTGTTCATATTTCGGACTTGTGCTTGAAATTTGTCTTTGATGTAACCGTGAGCAAGTTATTTCGACTGTGAGTCTGGATCCAATGGTAAGTACTTGATTGCTGCAAAACAGTCATACTGGGTTCTTACTGAGCCTATTGCAATTAGAGCACCAACGGTGCAAAACTCACGGGCAATCAACCGAGTTTACTCACTTGAGGGCAAACATCAGTGTATTGGGTTAACATGTTTTTATCTTATGTCTTAAGTTAAAGTTAGGTTGTTAATTTTTTTTATTACATTCTATTTTATTTATACTATATAATCTCAAAGCGCTTTTAACAAGAATATATAAACAAATTACCAAAAAAAAACTTCTGTGAAAATAGAAAGTGAAAGGAATGCCTTAAGCAATTACAAAAACGCAAAATAATATAGGAAGCAAACTCAGACAACGATCAAATTATAACCCTTATACCTGAATAGCAGAGAATATAATGGCAATAACAGTGGTTCTGTAATAATTGTTTCATAACGTTATAACGTCTAGTCTAAAGACAAATGTACACTCCTCGACACGACTGCGATTTGACGCAACTGCATCGAAAAATCAGTCCGGTCAATCCAGTTAACGGGACATTTTGCTTCCGACCGGACCACGACCAGACCAAATCGGGCTATTCGTCGGGCGTCCGGTCTGTTGCGCCGCAGTTGAGTTAGGTCTTGGCAGTATGCGGCTATCAACAACTCGACTCCGATTCGATTCTAATGGATATCATATCAGAAAGCGTTGTAAAATCAGGTGAGTGTTTTAGAAAGTCAAATGGCAGCCCCCATGTAGAATGACGAGCAGGAGATTAAACTGTAGATTCGGGCTAGTGTGCAGCTAACTTACGATATGACTGCGACCCCCACGCTGTCCAACTAGGTAACCACGATTGCCTCCAACTCCTTCCTGACGATTAGTCGGGGTGAGTCACTTCGGGTCGCAGTCGGGTCGGTGCAATGTGTGCTTGCCTTTTCTCCTCAGCAAACTACCTAAATGTTCGGACATCCGTTCTGACAATTTCTTGTTCACAATTAGTTTAGCAAAATAGTCACTTCAATAATTATATTAAATGTTGCGGTAAAAATATTTCAATTGATATTAAAACAAAAGGTAGCCATATAAACCAAAGAAAATAGGAAAACCGTGGTAATCTTTTTACAAATGTTAATGAGCCAGCTGAATTATTCAGCAACTCTACAGAATCACCTCTTTCACAATAGGAAGATGGGGACAGAAACATCCTGATTCACTTAGATTTCCAACAGGCGTTGACTCCTCCATCCTGTCATATCCATACCTGCTCCTACTTTAGTGGTAAAATATTGAAGCTTACTATGAAGAACGCATGACGTTATGATTTAGACAATTAAAAAATGAGTAAGGTAAGTAAATAAAAGAAGAAATCGTGAAAGATTTTTTATTACTTTCAAAATATTATGCAATCTTTTAAATAACCTTTCAATAAATTTATCGCAGCAGTGGTAACAGTTCTGGAATCCCACTTTTTTTTACCTTAAAGCCAAAATTAACACTGTCAGTTGCTGTATTCCTACAGTGGCTATCATTTCAGAACATACAGTTCTAAATCACAATGGTCTGGAGAATAAGTAACAAGAATTTTAGCTATTTTGCTTCTCAGTTACCTTAAATAGTGTTATTTTACCCATAAAAGCACATTCAATCAGTACTACTTTCTTAAGTAATTCCACATTGTGACGTCAAATATCGCAAATGACGACGATTTGAAGATTTCAGAGATAATTAAGTAACATGTCCCAATTAAATTGTTGAAAGTTTAGATTAAATTAGTGTGAGGACACGCAGGAATAAATAGGCAGAAGAGAGTGCTAATTTCTACCACCGCTTGTTCTGGTGGCTGAGGGATTTATTACTTCTTCTCTCACATAGCATGTTCGAG
>JAIPMN010040808.1:0-18640 GCA_020650975.1 Apostichopus californicus
AAACTAAACTAATAATTAGCCAGAGTGAATACTGTTATGTGCGAAAACTAATAGGGTATTAAAGTGGTCGCAATCCCCGCCCCTACCCACAACGCCCCTGGTAGCTTTCATTTACCTTATTTCGTATACGACACGCGTGAACGTTTTTGAACAGATGGTTGGGCTAGATTTACCCATGAAAGGGGAGGGGGAGTGGGGAGATAGGGAGGTGTGGTAAGTGCTAACGTGTGAGTAGTTCGAAGTTTTTCAGCCCTTTTCTTGCGCTTTTATATGGACCCTTCACAGAGTAACTACTCTCCCACTCAATCCTCCCCACCGTAACCATAATTCTGTACTGCGAATAAATGTTTTATTTCTCCTTAAGGGAAGTTTTGCTTCTTTCATGGTTTAGGAGAAATACAAGAAACAGTTAAGGAGAAAAACAAGAAACTGTTTAGGAGAAATACAAACTTTTCCCCCTAATCCTCATTAGTAGGAAAAAAACGTTAAGGGGAAATTTTTTAAGGTCCAAAAAAGGTATATCCTAAGATCTTATTAATTTAATCTCAAAAGACATGTAGCACCTTTGAGCACATCATGATAAGTATTTCATGAAAATTTAGATATTAAAAGAGAATTTATTTCCATCTTATTCGTGTTTTGCCTCAATTTCCCCTTATGGTACACTTTTTTCCATTTCCCCCTATGGGTCAAACCAGTGGTATATATATATATATATATATATATATATATATATAATATATATAGTGTATAGTGTAAGAATAATACACATGGTTCTCACTATAGCATATAAATGAAATAGGATTCCTTCACGGCATGGCAGTATGTCTTTAAAGAGGACGCTGGCGTCCTGCAAAGCCCAGGTCACCCGGACCTGGGGGCCAGCCCATCAGCCACAACATCGGCCAGTACCTCTAGGGTCCTCCAGGCATCGGGGGAACAATCAGCACGTGCGCCACTAAAAAAGCGCAAACGGCTTAGCGCGTTCGATGTGTCCCAGATGGTAGTTAAGCGGAACATAAAGACCCGGACAGAACTGCTGGCTTTGGCCGAAATGCAGAAACGAGAGGGGAAAACCGACTTGGCTGAATTTGTGGTGAATCGGGGACAAAAGTGTGTCGCGGCGGAAGCGATCGAGGTACGCCAATCCATTTTCCAGTAATTCATAAATACATTGTCCTAACATTTGGAATATACGGTATAAATCATTCACCATGCCATAGTCTGGTGGTGGGGGTTCGTGCGTGATGAAGTTGTGGGTTAGGATCGTGGTAGAGTAGCGTTGGGAGGGGTGTGGTAGTGACAGGGAGTGGGAGGTGTGGGAGGGGAATGAGTTGAGGGAGGAGTGGGGAGAGGGAAAGGGGTGGGGATAGGAAGGGTAGGGGGGCCAAATTGAAGAAAGAGAAACGGAGATGATGACGGTTCGATGGCGAAATTTTACCTTCCGCTCGCAAATCCAAGCCAACGAACAGGTTGATGTCCCTCCATGTGGACCATGTTTTGCCAAGTTTATTGTAACTTAATACAACCCTCCATATTTGGTTACACTATTATTCAAACTACGTCGTCGACTGACATCCTAGTGAAAGACCGCCACGATACACACTTGACCCGAGCACGGTATACCATTGACCTACACAGTATTTCAATGTGGATGGATGGTCAACCGTTGAAATAGTATAAAAGCATCCAGTTCACCAAAGCCTTTTATCGTCAATAAATGGTTAACCGTTCGTATATCGGCGATTATGTATAGGTTTGTCCAATTTTCACGAACGTGATGATTGAAAGAAACTTGAACTGTAACTGAGTGTGCTCCAACATCGGAATATTGGTATTCTGGAGCTGAAATTTGGGGAAAATATGGGGTCCATCGTTGGTAAATCGTACAATGTTCACCAGCAGTTCGGGAGATTACCGCCCTCATGTGGCAGATCATAATATGAAAGCATAGAATGGATAGCGCATTACAGCCAAAATACTAATAATTCAGTCTCTCTCCTTTTCTTCGAATGATTTCATCAATTCGTCTACCCCTCGGGAGAAACATATATATACAACTAAACTTTCTGACATAATTTTCTGGGGCTATTGTATTGCAGCACATTGAAATTGTGAACCCCTTCTTGCCTGAAGCGCCCCCCCCAACCCACCCAGCCCACACCCCACAATAAAATTTACACCGGACACTAATTAACATTAATCTTCTTTCTTATCATGAGAGTTTATAAAGAAAAACTCAAGAATTTCTGTTAAAATCATGCTATCATTTATTTACTATTTTCCTCTCACACGGAATTAAGTGTTATATGTATATATATTAGGACATATAATGTGATACATCAGTAAGAAACCAGTATAAGATACATACGAAATAAATGAAAGAAACGGATCGAAAATATTATGTTTTTCTTGTGAAATTATTCGCTTTATTCGCTGAAAGATGCGTGCCTATTGAATATTAGGTTCGACCTAATTCCTCGAATGAATCAGCAATTGCGACTTATAATCATTTTAAGAGGAAATATTAACAACTATTGCTATCGCGCAACGCTTGGGGCAGCTTAGACCTCGATATATACCCCAATGAACCGTTGTACAGCCATTCAGACAATCCTCGACAAAAATGATGGGACAGTATGAGCAGCAACGAGCGATATTGGTTTAAGCGTTCAATGTTGTAGCCAAAAGCGCTCAGAAACTGCAACATTGATACGGGGAGTGGGGTGTCCCATCTATTTTTGTCGACGATTGTAGCGTCACACATACACACACACACATACAATCTTGTTTTTCATTCACTATGAAGCCTATATTGTGTTCTCCTTTGTATTTAAACCCTACACCCTAACCTTCAAAATAGACACTCCTATAGAAATCAAAGTGAAGCCATATTGATTCTTTTAAATTGCAAAGTTAAGCCACTGGTTCTTTTCTTCGTGGCTTCACTTTTCACCATACACAAGTACACACATACACACCTGTACGCCCAACATGTCTGAGGACCTTGACGTACCACCTTCCAATGAGGACCTCTATTTCGGGTGTGGTCAGGAAGAATTAATGTCTCACTCTGTGACACAAAGAAGCGTGTGATGGGTATGCATTAAAATTTGTTGAGATTTTTAAGAGGACTATTTATTCACTCCATTTGGAGAAATACAAATAATTTTTGTCAAATGCTACCCTGAATGTTTTGAGGACTAAATGTCAGTACATACAAAAAGCACTGTTTGAAATAGCAATTTTTTGACACTACTGTATGAGAAATCCCCACTTATGCATGCAGGCTTCCACTGTATGCATTTAAGTCGGCTGGTACTTGTCTTAGGACAATACATTGATTTCCAATAGTTTTTCAGTGAAATGTGCACGAATAGAAGTTGTTGAGTCATCCAATGCACTTTTTATTCATCGTCAAATACATTTAAGCCAAGCAAAGTGTATACAAAATTATCTAAATATTTGGGAATGCATAAACTATACCCTTTTTATGCAAAGCAGATGAGTGGGAGGGGGAGGGCGGGTCCATATAAGATAAAACTGTACATTTAAAAAATCTCTCAAAACAGATAATCCAGTTGCAATCTAAATTTGGCAACTGCTTATACAATAAGAAATATATTGAATGGTTAGAAAGTTGCTGAAACATGACAAACAAATATTAAAAACTTAATGAAATTTTTTATATGAGTTCTTCAGAAGGACGGAGTAACTTCTTATGCAATAATTAAATCACTATCAAGGTTTCCTTAATACAATGATTAACAAACTACATGAACATTTGAAATGGATGGTTGGTGCCAACAGATATAGCAGTAATTAGACATCGGCTTGAAAGATAGGGACATTGAATATTACTGATGAGTTGTGAAGGTTATTCAATAGCATTTGTAGATTTTGATGCAAAGTCATTTTGATACACATAGGGTAATTAATACACAATACTGAAAAACACATTGGACTTGAGGTTTCACAAATTGTGCAACATTTGTGGACTGGGAAGTTTTAAAAGATGGCAGATATCTTACTTCATCTGTTATCTAATAGTTGATTTAAAACATGGTACTATTTACAAACAGTCTTCTTGCTAACTGTTTCCAAAATACAGCTTCTGTTTACTGGCGAGCAGTGGCAAGTTTACAAAGATGACAAATATATTACTTCAACTTGTGTCTTCTAGTTGCTTTAAAGCAAGCTACAATTTACAGGCAGTCTTCTGGCTAACTGTTTCTAAATATCCCATCTGTTTACTAGCGAGCTTTAGCAAGCTTGAAAATATGGCAGGTATGTTGCTTCAACTGATATATCTACTACTTGCTTTAAAACAAGCTACTATTAACAGACAGTCTTGTTGCTAACTGTTTCTAAAATACCGCTTCTGTTTACTGGCGAGAAGTGGCAAGCTTAAAAAGATGGCAAATATGTTACTTCAATGATGTTGTCCACTAGTTCAATGCTGTTGTCTACTATTTTATTTAAAACATTCTACAAGTCTCCTTGTTAACTGTTTCCAAAATACCGCTGCTGTTTACTTGCGAGCAGTGGCAAGTTAAAAAAGACGGTAGATAAGTTACTTCAACTGTTGTCTACTAGGTGATTATAACAAGGTACTATTTACAGAAAGTCTTCTTGATTACTGTTTCTAAATATCCCATCTGTTTACAAGCGAGCAGTGGCAAGTTTTAAATGATGGCAGATATGTTGCTTTTACGGTAGTCTACAAGTTTTTTTAAAAATGCTTCTATTTACAGACAGTCATCTTGTTAACTGTTTGTAAGTATCGCATCTCTTTATCGGTGAGCAGTGGCAGAATTTGCAATTCAACCGTTCTCTACTAGTTTAAAACATGCTACTAATTGCAGACAGTCTTTGTATTAATTGCATAAACAGATATGCTGCTTCATCGCATCATATGCCCTCATGTAATAAATGAAAGGCATCATAGTTATGAAAAAATAACTATTTATTAGCTCCTTTCTTGTGAGATTGGATAGTGTTATAAACTCTGTATTTAATACTTTTCCAATCTCGGCTATAAAGAATAGGAAACTTCCTCTGGCAGTTTATAACTTAATTTTTGCCCGTAACTTTCATAAGTTTTACATGCTGTTCAAATGCACTTTTTACAGCAGCAATCTCTGCTGGAGACCACGGTCTTCTTTCTCCAGACTTCCTAATTTTCTTTCATGCAGACTGCTTTGTTTTCATCACTGCTGACTTGTTTGTTTTCTTCGATGCCGATTTCTTTGCTTTCTTTTCTTTAGACTCCTTTGGCACTATAGGACAAACATATTTAAAAGGAATTCAAACAGTCAAAAGTGTTGAATGCTTTGAAAATTGCTGCAAATAAGGAGAAAAATTCAAGAATAATAAAATGGTGTCAAATCTGTTGTAGTAAAAGGCACAAATGCCAAAACTGACGAGAGGATCAACCAGGGATGCAGAAGTTCAATTGGGGTAAATGGCTTTTTTCCCTCTGGATTCTTAGTTGGATGATATGGTCATTGCAGAGTGGTCAAGCAGCTTCTTTTGAGAGCAGAGCATATTCACCTTTAGTTAATGTTTGAAATCATGCTTTCCACTTAATAATCCTTGTAACTAAAAGGCTGCATTCAGAGCCGCTCACTCGCTGCATATGCCTCAACCCATAATCACATGACCTTTCAATTATTTGCCTTTGAGTATCACTAACCTTAAGAGATTAATAGTTTTAGCGGCAAATTACTTGTTACAATTGCACTTCCAACTACCTACCACAACTACTGACCTGTATTACTCGAAAACATATATTTTCTTATTTTGTATTGAATAACATCGACTTTCATCAAAATTAGGCAAAGAAAGTAGGGTTATGAAGAATTTTATTACCCCTCATGAACTTTTACACCCTTCTGACAAAGCACCCAAATATATTACCATAGTTATTTGCAGCTTATATTAAAAATCTGGAAAAGATACTAGAAACAGCAACTTGAAATTGTTCACAGATGGATTTAACAATATCAAAACGAATGATATGTTGCAAAACAGTAATGAGTTACCTTTCTTCTTTATCACTGCATCACTTTCATCATCAGAACTTTCTTCCTCTTCATCACAAGAGCCAACATGTGAAAAGATAAAATGATCTGAACACTGTAGAAATACTTACAAAACAATTCTTTTGCATAAAACTGAGCGTGCAATGAGGTGCAATTAAGAATGCCCATGTTGCACCTAATTACATGCTCAGTTTTATCAAAAAGATACCTATTCTTGTTTATTTGATGTAGCTGTAATGAATTTTGTGAAAGGAAAATCGGTGGTAAAGTTTAATTTGAATATGCATTTACTATTCGATTGTTAACAGGATTAATCATTTGAACAATCAGGATAAATGTTAATATCTTTATTATAAACATATTCACCACCAGTGGCCACTGAGATTTGAAGGATGAGTTGAACAACAAATTTATGTAACATACCTTCCATATCTATTTCGATTTCATCCAGACTTTTCCCCACGTAGTCCCCAATGGTGCCTTTCTCTGCTAGCATCAGAATTTTGGACACCTTGGCTGTCTGAAGAGTACTTTCTGGGAGTCTGTAATATTCGGGATGTATGTTTATATCATGGCCCATAAATCCTGCCAGAACATCTAGTTCGTTGCCCTTCAGACTCAATACTTGTCACATTGTTGCCACCTGCTTCCTTAACTGCGTGGAAGTCAAGTGCTCTGGATGTTTAGTACCGGAGGAAAGAGCAATCTTACGAAGGCAATCTGCACCACCGTATCCTGTGTCGGTTGCAGGACGTGCATATAGAAATGTGTTTGTCGATAGTACCCCTACTTTTTCTCTGGTCTTGAACAGCATATCTATTGTTTGGATGTTTTTCTCAGTAAGTAGGACCGGTACTTTTCTTCCTCTCTTTCCGCGAATCTGTACTCTAGTCAACGTTTGGCAGAGTTTCTGTTCCCACTTAGAGAGGCTCTTCATTACATCGTCATTATGGGCAACACTCTTCTTATCATAATCTGTTATCCCCATACGTTCTATCTCGCCACTCCTCCGGCGATTAAACAAAATCACTTGTGCTAAGACCACCTGGCATAGGTCTGACCAATCTTGTATGTTAGGGCTATCATATAACTGTTGCCCCAGCTTTGTCACTTGAAGACACATATGCTCCTGCCCTTTGATTACATCTTCAGAAAACGGCATCATACTTACTTTGTTCCATTTCCGTTTGCTTAAGGTAGTGAGAGCCCTGGTAGATATGGCTGCTGCCCAATCAATGGAACACAGTTCATCGAATTGTTCACCCCTGTCTTGTAAGTCCTTGTCTCCTGTTTTCATCCCTTCTGCTTTGATGAGCAGGGCACACTTCCGGAGAGAGTGTCCTAACTTTAATGCAAGAGATGGAGTGGTGTATGTCTGCGTGCTCACATCATAACCTGCAGTTACCTTTACAGCAGAGACAATCTTATCGAAGTGTTTGGGGTTAATACAATCCTTGATGGAGCTCAGTTCAGGATTACTAGCTCGAATTGTTAGCAAGAAACGGCCAACCTCCCTCATCTTCTGACTAACATACTGAAATAAATGGGCCTTATCGTCAACACTCCCCATTATACGCTCTCCCAATTGGATGATAGTCTCATCATTTCTAACAACCAGAGAAACCTCATCTCGGTTGATCTTGCCAAGAACCTTTTCTCTAAAGGCAGCGTTAGCTCCTTTCATTGGCAGGAGCAGAGCTCACTCTGATTGCAGACTTTTACTCTGCGGTTTCTTCACGTCTGTCAACGGGCACACTTTTAGGTGTTTCCACATGTCTGATCGGATATAGTATCCTGAACATTGTTTACATGCCAAGTACCAGCTTACAGGAATGGCGTTGGTTGGCCTTTCTACAGGTACGATAAATCCACTACCTTTGGTGAGAACCTCGACATTATGAGCATGATTGCCTTTATTTCTGATGATTTCCCACATTCTAGATCTCTCCTTTGAACCTTTGTCCAAGCTGAGAATCACTGCCACTTCTAGCTCACTGCTGTGGGCTGCTTCCATATGTCGTGGTAGCTTTGCATATGAAACTTCACAATAAACACAAAAGTGGTGCTTATCCCAAAGTCTTTTGTGCGAATTGTTGGCTGTAATGATTTGCACACCACCTACAGCATTTTCTCCATTCTTTCTTTTTCCTACACTCTGCATTGGTATTTCCGTGGACACATCCGAGTCATATTCACTCTCAGAAATGTGTGATGCATCATCATCATTTTCATCATCATCATCATCATCTTTGTAGGAAGGATCAGCCATTTCGTGTGATACAACATCATCATGTTTGTAGGAAGAATCAGCCATTTCTGACACCTATTTAAATGGAGTATGACCAAAAGAAATATTTCCTATCAGTACAATGACCATTAAATGTTGAATACATTAATAAAACCTGGGGTCATAACAATGCATAACATTAAGCTGGAACGACAACCGTTATAAGGTCCTCACAAGGCTCTCCAAGGGAATGGCATGTCACTGACTTTACAAGCCTTCTCTTCTTTTAGTGCCTTTTTGATACCTCTGCCAGCTTATTATTGATAAACAGTATTTTGGTATGATGTTTATATTACCACAAAAAAATTATATAACATTGAAAACATTCATTAACGTCACAAATTCTCATTCAACTTTTACATTCACTGTACATTGCAATAGTAGATTAAATGACATGTTGTTACCAATTGATGAACGGTAACTGATGTGGAAGCCTCTTTTGAAGCCTGGCGCGTACTTTACACTGTATTAAAAGTGTTATCCACTCAAAGGAATCCCAGAAGACTAACATGAGAACAGTTACAACAATTAAGAGGGAAAAAAGGATTAAACATCTCTTCCCCAGTTGGCATCAAAGAGTTGAATCACTCGTTTAAAATACAGCTATGGGTATTTTCTTCAGGAGCTACAGAGAAATGCAAAAGTAACTATATCATCTTCATCATGTCAAATATACAACTAAACGTTATTTATAATGTGTTCAACAATTGTGTTCAAGTACAGTTGCTTTATAGTCATCAGATACTTGTGTAGTGTTAAGTTATATATGTTAGGAATTAAAAGAGCATAATGTGGAAAATTACAGTCCTTTTTCATTTCTTTTCATCTCTATCAATTAGCATAATGATATACTGGAGAAACTTTCATAAAACTTCTCATGAGCTTATTTAGGATATTTCCTTCATCATTTCAGCATCGGAGTGGAAGAAAAGGCGGCGAAACCAACATGAAGAAACGCAGAGAAGTTAAAAGAAAGAAAAGTGTACAGGCTGTCGAAAGGGCACAGAAACGGAAATATTTCGAGATGATGTCTTTTCTTGACCAGTTTATTGAAGAAAAAAAGTAATAATTTCAAATCAGTTAACTTTGTGAGATATTAACACCATCATCATAAGTCCAAATCCTGGCTATATTAATTGGCAATGATCTTTTTGAAATGCTGACAAAATTACATGTTGTGTTTTCTTGGTCAAGGAAAAATCAATTTGGCTTTAAAATGTCGGTAATTACTGCAGTCTAATTCAATGGGGGGGGGGGGGGGATATAATCAGATTTTTACAGGGTTTAGTTTGTGGAAACCAGAACAACCATCCTCTGTTATTGAAAAGGATTTGTACAAATGAAGCAATATGTTGTACAACTCATTTGCAACATCTTATTCTCTTTCTACTACAGTACTGAGAGCAATGTTCCATCTGGGGGTGAGATATCTCTTGATGGTGAAGTGTATGGTGGTTCGACTTCAATTGGAAGGTAAGCATATTCTGCTGGGGCATGTTTTCAGTTTGACACTTCATGCCATGAAAATACCTCGAGTCACATGGGATTCTTGCCATTCAACTGGAGCTACATTGCAGAAACACTCCTTAAATATTTCCCTGCATTGGATGGCCTCTACCCCAGCTCTGTTTCCTATCCGAGGAAGGTCTCTTACGCATTCTATTGCCATTCTTTCAGATCCTTGGTTCAGTTCAGTAATTTGGGCTGGGATTGTATCTGTTTGTATAAGATTGTGAAGAACACATATTGCCTTGACAAAGTCGTTCACCCATTGTGCTCGAACAGCAATTTTCGTGTGGTAAACTCTCCACCGAACAGCCAGTATACCGAAACAGTTCTCAACAATATTTCGTGCTGTTGACAATCTCATGTTAAAAATTTGCTGATCGTGCGGACAACCCCTCCCAGGGTATGGACGAAGGATATGCTTTTGCAATGGAAACGCCTCACCACCCACAACACACATTAGGGACTTTTCAAAGGTGTTCTGCTTCTGGTAGGGTTGAATCATCTGGTAGCTGCAATAGCATTTCCCAGGTTTGAATTGTTTATGTTTTAGAACTCTTAAATTGTCTGCTTTGATGCCACTAAGCATGTGGGACCTGGGCCTAAGCTTTGTTCTAAGGTCGGCGGCTAAACCAGCACAGAAAATAAAGATCATGCAATTATTTGAAGTTGTCGGTATTTTGAGAAAGGAAAGTAGTAAGGTACCATGCATGAAATTACGCACCAGAGGCGTTTTTAACAGTAATGTGGACTGCACTGATTAAATAATCTCCTTCGGTCGAAATGTATCGTTATTTTGTACAAAATTTTGGAATAAAGGACTTAAAATATAGACCTACGCCTATTTTGTCATTGTTGCAGTTATTGTTGCAATTTTTTCATTTCCATTATCACAGAAATTACTTAATTCGATTTCGGAGTTCATCATTATTTTGGCCTATATTTAGTCCTCCCCCATGCAACATACACCAGGACTAGGCCCCTAAGTCTAACTAGCTAAAGGTGAGTTTATAATCATATTCATAATCATCATAGTCAAAGTTTCTCAATCGGTGATGTTTGGCCTAGTGCTACTACAACTGCAAGTAAGCCTAGCCTAGTAGCAGTACATACCATGTCTAACTGCCGATCTATAAAACCGTCCCATCTTACAAAAATGGTCTTATGTTTGCCACCATACACAATTCGCTGATAACGACAAAGCTTGGTCAATAATGATATTGAATATGTCCTAAACCGAAGGTATGACTATGCGAGCAACACGAAGTAGGCCTAGGCTTCTAACGTTAGACCTAACCTAGGCATCAATACAATGAATTACGTTAGGTTAGGCCTCAGACCTACTCACCGTCAATTTCTTGTCTGTTCACAACGTTGGCAATGCTCTGCCAAACGTTAAAACATAGCCGGGCATCCCTATGCTCAGGAAGTCTAGCATCGTAGAGACGCGGATGCTTCCTAACCAGCTCGATGAGCGTTTCATTCTCGAGGATACTTAAATCGTGTTTTCCTCGCGGCCTTTTTTGTTTGTTTTGTAAGTCACAAGTGGTCGTGGTGTCCAAATAGTGTTGCCTGTTTACATGATGACGTCATATCAACTGTTCATCGTATGCAGCTAGCATCCGAATGGCCGTACCAATCGCTAAATGAAGCGATGAAAGTTATCGCATGCGTATCTGCATTCCAAAACGCATCCGCATCCGTGCAGATGGAATCACATCCGTTGAAATTCAATGAGAGCGTTTTTTGCCTGTTGTGTATCCGTGAGTATGGAGACCTACCTTAATGCATACGCGGTTTGTACGCACTGCGTCAATACTGCAAAATGAACGATATAGACTGTGGGCCAGACCCTCAAAACTGCTTAGAAATAGCAATTTGTTTACAGGGGTCTTTGGGGCTACCTGATCTGTCCTCAAAATAATACTTTATGATGTAGTTAGACATAATTTGAAATGTTCATATTCAAATGTATGTCCAATTTGTAAAAAAATGTAGTCAAAAGTGCCATTTTAAGCATTATTTTTTATAAAAACAAGAAAAATAGGTATGTTTGTCTGCACGGGTGCTGCAGCCACCTGATCTTTGCTCAAAATGATACTTTATAATGTATTTAGGAATAATGTTAACTGTTAGGCCTAAATTAAAATGTGTGTCCAATTGCTGAGAGAGGGAAAGTGTAATTTGAAGGATTTCTTTTATTTATAAAAACCCGAAAAATAGGATTTTGTCGACATGGGTCTTCGGCTTTACAAAGTACCTAAAATACGATGTATTAGTTGTGTAATTGTGTGTCCAACTGCTTAAAAATTACAATAAAGTAAACAGCTGATGAAAATGTCCATGAAAACCGACAGTGTCACAATGTAAAGAAAAGTGTCATATTTTGCTACTTTACATTTCATTCCATGTCACTTTCATCGCTACAATCACTCTCAACTTCATCTGGTAAGTCAGTTTCCAAATCAGCTTTGTTTTCACACGAGAAAGTACACTGACAAAGCTCTGTGCACAGCAAAGATGCCTTTCTGCATGCACATCTTAATGTTTCACATTCAGTTTTCTTGCACTTGCATCTGATGTACTCCATCACAGTGTCTGGAGCTGGTGGAAGTGTCATCCACTGAATAGTCAAGTCGGTTCCAGAACCCAACCATCCATGGCCATGTGGGTTTGGTGCATTGACTATTTGTGAAAAGCAGTGTCTGTGGACTGCTGTTTGGTAATTTGCCCGTTTTGTGTGTAGAATGAAACTGTCACTATTTGGAGGAAGGGCACTATCATTCTTTCCAAGCCTGAAAAGGTTGTATCTAGTATCATTGACTTTTTTGCACTCCTTTGGTCATACACATCACAAATTAATTGTTCAGTTTGCTTTATCAAGTCATGTGTAACTGTCCATCCGTACCCAGCAGGCTGAATGTGGTCATGTGACTCTCACTGCTCAACAAGATGTTCACAAGCTTGTGCTACCCTTTCCCTGAAAAGCACTTACTGTGTCGCAACCAGAGAAAACGTGAAGGCCAATGAGAGCTTGTGTTGCTTTCTCCCCCAAACTATCAGCTATCCTGTTGACATGCAAGATTCTAGTATTTCTCCCTGTTAGATGTAAAAAGAACTGGGATTGCAGACGGTGGACACAACTGACACCTATCACCAGTACATCTGTATCTGGGCTTCCAATGATGACATTCACAGCTTTATCATTAATTGATGCATATTGTGCGTGGAGAAAGACACGTGTATCAGCCTCTTCGTGGTCACAGTGCAATTCAGCTATTTCAGTTGTAACCATCGAATCATTCACAGATTGAAGCTTGTAGCAATCATCACCACTACTCGCATAAAGAGTAAGACCCTTCAAGCGATGTCTTCTCTTTCCACGAGTCTACAAGAAATGACAGTAGAGCCTCTTCATTCTTGCCAGATGCTAGGAACTTTTGGAACTGCCGTGGCATTTTCATTCCAGCCCTTGTAATTCTCATCTCATCATAGGTGCCAGAAGTAACCCTTCTTGTTCTTTTACCACGTTTGATTGACAGGTCTCTGTACCATGTCAATGGCAAAGTGCACAGTGCTAGCACTGTACTTTGATCCAAGGGAAATGAGCTGGCCCAATATACCAGATGCACACTCACCAAATGTGGCAGGTAGGTTCCTCTTTATATCAATCATAGCCATAGCATCAACAACAACAGCTGTCTAACCTTCTAATTTCAAATCAAGAACTGCATCTGGAAACTTGCTTTCCAAAATTTGTCTCATTACAGCTTTGTTGGTCTTCCTCGTGGTTGCATCAAAGTTGGTACTGGTCCTAGTGAGTAAGTCAGTACATCTCGAATGTCCAAGATCTCTCACCTGCGCAATGACCAACATTCTTCCCAAGAGATTTCGGTTTTCCTTCAAGGAAAGACTGTTCATTGTTACTTTTGATTTTGGCTTCTTGTACAAATCTTTCAAAGTCTTGCTTTTCACCATGGTCATCGTTGTGAATAAATCTTTGGACTCTTCAGAAAGACGCCGTTGTTCACACTCTGTGTAGGCATTTTCACCTTTTGTACGTGCTTGAAATAGACTAGACTAAATATTTTCCGAAGCTACGGTGCCTGCTGCTAAGTGGATAAGCTGCTCGTCAATTTCTGTTGTAAAAGGAGATCCCATTGTTGTTAGAGTTGTTATAATTTCTTCCACATTTGACTCATCCTTTATCTTCCTCGATTCTGAGAGTTCTTTGTGGGCCGAGTCTTGCCCTGTTTTCTTCGCCAGGGAGAAGCAAATGTTGGTGATTGCAGCACGAGCCGGATGGCTCAGTACCCATCGACTGACTGCACCTCTGTTCTAAATGAAACCAACCATACCGCCCTTAGTCTTTGAATCTCGATTAAATGTTTGCTCTATTATCTGGTCGCAAGCTGTCATCGCAAAGGCGTGATCCCATGATCGCTGCACAACAAACTCCCCATCACAGAATCTGTCATATATGTTTGGATGTGTGTCACTGAGGGCCAACATCTCTTGCAGATAGACTGGGAGGTAACGGGAGTAGTTCACCCTACCATATGCAAAGTACCACGGGAGCATATCTGTAACTGCAGACAGATGTAACTTCCAGTCTCCCTCTCGTGTTGCTCGAACAAAAAGGAGAAGTTGCACCATTTCTAAGTAGGAACTCCAGAAGGCATAGTTTGCGTTCTTTTTGCAAGATTCCTCAATATGTTCCTTGTACTTCATCTGCAAATTCTTAACATTGAAATTTTTTAATTCATTACTGAAGTATTCAGGGAAACTTTCATGAAGTTGGCTGAGGCTGTCAACTGCTTCAAGGTACTCTATCTCTGGAAAGCTGTCAAGAAACTCTGAAAACGAAGGCGCTGCATGGCTTCAGCTACAAGCTTATGACATCGCATAGCTCTGTTATAGTAATGTCCACTCATTGCACCATTTGCAGAACCTTGTGCCAAAATACCAGATTCTATCATAACATCCTCCAAAGAAGCATCTATGAAACGCTTACCAATGACAGCTAGGAAAGACATTGCTGTGTGAAATTCTCCAAGTCGAAGGACAAGTCGACTTTGGAGTTCTTGGTTTTGCCACCTTATCTCTTGAGCCTTACAATATATATATCGCCTGATCCATGACTATTACAGTACTGGACAGATTAAGCTCGTTGATCACGTCGATGCTCTTCTGGAGCAGTGTGTTAACCGTGGACATTTCCGTCGGACTAGCATCGATGACAGGTAGGTATCCAATTTTTGTGACACTGGGAATAACACACTTAGACACTGCTGTGGTTAAAACCAGTCCACGAAGGCAAAGGTGGTGCATCTTGTATCTGTGAGTGACAGGGAATTAGAGGGAAAAAATAATATTGGATTAGAATGTACTCAATAGTTTGTTGGTGTCTGATTATAACCAAGGGAGAGTTGTGGCCACTGTTAGGGACCGCACCTATGGGTCAGGTACTGTTGTATTCTTTATGTGAATATTTCAACTGATTTCTCAATATGTTAACAAGAAATGGTAAACATCTGAAAGTGTCTTTGCAAAAGCTTGCAAAAACAAACCTGTACAGTCTTGCACATCCTGATGGCCAGGTCTTTGCTCGTTGACATATCCTGCACGTCTGTGGCTCTGCCAACATTCACTTGAAGCCCTGTGCATAAATATAAAATAAAACCAATATAAACAAATCATGTCAACGGTTGAATGTCAGCAAGTAATTATCAACATGGTCATGTTTGTATTCCATGCATTTTTCTCTTTCTAAAAACAAAACCACTAACAGTTTGTAACTTTTTTTATGTGTGTGCAAATGATATGCTGTATGCTTGTGATGCCATCAGCACTAACAAGAAAGATATACATAAGCTTATCAACAATACCAATGCAATTGAAAAAAACAAGGATGGAAAGAAACTTTAAAAAAATGGTAATAAATGAAGAAAATCAACACATACAACACTAAATCATGCACCCCAAGAACCCATTTAAATCCATCCCATTTTCGTATGTCGAAATCCAAGGTGGGGGTGGGGTATGTGTCAAATGTGTGCTTTTCATCCACACAGATGCGCGAGAGCGGTAAAAAAAAAACAGAAACAAGAAAAGTACTCAAAAATTGCCACATTGCTGATCTGATGGGTCAGGATATTAGTTACTTTTGTGCTAAAAAAATCCACAAACCCTCAAAAAGAAATTGGGGGAAAAATCATGTTTATGTTAGTTAATCATTGAATGTGAAAATCAGGCATTTGTTACAACTTACAACAACCGAGCAACTGAAACATCAACTATCACAACTTCGGTAGGTCAAACTTCAGTTGAAACACTCCCATTCACCTGTTGGTAGCGGCCCATGGCGTGGTTAACCATGGTATTCTATGATACTGTGAGGCACTGCCTTTATGGTTCTTTGCTTAGACTTGGTAATGTCGATGACACTGGTTGATGGTGTCTTCCAGTCTCTGGTATCATCTTGCTTGATCAGTCTGACTCCTCTGAAGAATTATCCCATTTGTATTGTGCGAAGTACTTTTACCTGGAAACAATAGGATATTGTTAAAGTTTTTATTTGTGCATACATGTTTGAGATTGTGTGATTTTCACTTACAGGATTGAAATCAAGTACATGTACAGGTTGTCGATTAATGATACAGATTTTAAATTTTGCTTTTCATTTGAATTATTCTTCAACAAGAGTCCAATATTTGCTTAATGCAACAATGGCGACAAATTTAGGGCATACATGTATGTCTGCCCTCAAGTAAGGACAAAGAAATATCATGGGTTTGGCATTGGCAGCAAGTTATGCAGGGGTCGGAAGATGGGTCACAAGCAGAATTTTCTATCTGCTTTTGACTTGACTGGCTATCTTTTTTGATAAAAAAAAATTCAACATTTATACAAAAATATCAAGAGTAAAATAAGAAATAAAAAATAGTGCTCACCAGTTAAAGTCTCCTCTCCAAAGTCGTTATTGTCCCAGACAATAGTAGTGAACACGCCTTCTTGAAAACCTGGTGGTATGCCATCACCTTGAATCTGTTGAAGAGCCAGTGCTGTATCGTGTTGTAGTACCAGATGCTGTGACCCAATCCATTGAGAAGTCCTATCAGTTGTGATGATCCAGTCAAATGGCGGACTGCCAATCCAAGGGCAATATGCTTTGGAGTTAACTTCCGTCCTGGAGAAGCTAGGTAGATCAGGTCTTGACCAACAGACAAAAATTTCTTTCGTACGTCCTGCGAGACTTTGACATAGTCTCCCGAACAAAAGACATCGGTGATTCCAGTGCACCAGGCAAGGAAATTGAATAACTGAACAGGCACCACCTCTTTACAATGCTTGGATGTATGATCTTCTGCTCTTGGTGGCCACTTGGTAACACCTTTGGAACTCTCTATGATGCCATGCAACTACATTGCAGCATGGTAAATGTCTCGCAAGTCAGTATTAGATGTTTGAACTACTGGCTTAACTGAAACTGTTTGCTGAAGTGGAAATGCTTGCTCTACTTGTTCATCTTCTTCACTTTCACTGTCACTAGTGTCAGACTGGGTTGTTATATTCAAAACTTGGCTGGCTGATCCACTACGATGAGCAAGAACAAGTTCACATTCACGAATATGTGGCCGGATAAATTACACTTTGTCAGCACATTTTTTCAAGAGCCTGTTCTTAAGGGCACTGTTTCTGTAGTGTGAAGCATCACAGTTCTCTGTGTCACTGACTATTTTCACAAAGAGATTCTTCATCATTGTTATTCTCAGAACCTCACCCCAATTGATGATTCTTCTCTCGACTATTTTCGTGCCAAAAATCTTAATTGAGGGAGCATACATAATATTCACATCCTCCTCAGATTTCTTTCTGTGTTTGACAAACAGCGAGTGTAGTTTCGATAGCAGGACTTGTGATACCGAAGCTCTATGCTGATCAAATCTTTAACTCTAATATGCACTAAGAGACTTTCCTAATTTTCCTGTTCTGCAGCTTCAATCAAAGATCTCCCATCTGTCTCACATATTGTCAGTGCCTCAACTTCTCTTTTTCCAGTGATTTTATTGTACACCCGTTTATTAGCATCTTTACATATTAAACACAATGGGGGCAAAACATGCAAACTTCTGCGATGTACACAGGAAATGTCAGTAGATCCCGTCTCAGATCTTAAACGTTGCTTCACTGATGGCTGAGAGTATTCATCTGTATCACTTTTACTAGTAGTATTAACTTCGTGAGCTTCAGGATTATATACTGACCTTGGCCTCCCGTTTTAGATTCTTTTTTTCAGCTTGAGCAATTCGACATTTGTCGGTAAATCTTTCATAACACTTACGGTGAAAACCGCCGCCTTCTTTACAGTCTGGCTTCAAATTCGTTGCTATGGAGCACTCTATTCCATGAAGTGTTTTCCATTTATCAACACAGTCCAGCAGCTTTGCGCAGGATGCGTCAGAAAAGGGTCCAATTTGTTCATATTCGATCTCAACAACGTGACAAACACACGGAACATGTACTTTGTTGACGTCCGGCATTTTGTACAAAATATATCACATGGAACGAGCTTTGTGATTGGACAATATTTCACAGACCAATCAGATCGCGCTGTACTTAAGCTATTCGGCAAGGCGTGACCCAGGCTAAACTAAACTAGGCTTAAACTATAACCTCCCCTCCAATTACACTAGACTTCTTTCCTCTTTCCTTAGTGATCGCAACACAAAAATATACTACAAAAATCAACAATCAAACCCTATTCCACTTCGTGCAGGCACTCCTCAAGGCGCTGTTCTCA
>JAIPMN010040811.1:0-13135 GCA_020650975.1 Apostichopus californicus
CAACCATTACTGTTTGTTTCCAGATAAGAGGACATGTACCAAAACAAGTGCCGAGATAATAGCACTATATTTTGTTTAAATGTACAGTACTCAGAGATTCAGTGATTTATTAGTTAGCCCATCATCCCTGAGGCCTTTCGATGCCTTATAATGAACATGTTTTCAACTTGACCTTTACAGATCTAGTTATCTTGAATGGTTCCAGGTTCATCATAAGTCACATATAGGAGTGTTAGCTCAGTGGTTAACGCCGGTGCCTTTCAACCATAAGGTCCTGAGTTCGAGTCACTCCAAGATTAATGTATTTCGTCCAGTTACAGAGTTATTGACAATTCATAATCATGGACGTAAAATATGAATCTAAGAGACCGACTTGGATCAGCTTGCGGCTTTGAAAAGCCAATGATGGCTTCTTCGCGAGTTCCTGCTTACAGGAGGATCTAAAAATACATACATACATATCAGGTCCTTTAAATGATGGATCGTTATATTTTCTTTGCATCCTGCACTATTGTTGTCTACTGTTATATTTAACACTGTCACCAAAGAGCTGTACCTTTTTACCAACCACACACAGGTCATGCAACTCTGAACTTTTCTGATTTTGGTATCGAGGAATGGTTTATATCCGGTATCACATGGCAAACTTTTAATACAAAACTGATAGTCAGATTTACAGATGCAAGTGCAAGGATACATAGCAGGTTTTGTGCACATGAACAATGATATTTTACAATGTCCAGTCCATCGAGGTAAAGTTCTTCAAATTCCCAAGAAATTCATAAATGCATCTTAACACCTACAAAATAACTTCCAAACAATAACAGACACAAACATGTGTAAGCTGTCAAATAATCAACATGCACTGAGGTGAAAGGAGTACAAATTTTAGACATTCTGAAACAAACTCATATTTTTTAGAGATTACACAAACTAAAATGTTGGTTAAAATTCTGAGGTCAACATAAAACTTGTCCTTTTCAATTATTTCGATGGTGGATTTGTGGAAAGCAAAGTTTAGGAATGATGCGTAAGTAAGACAATTAATGCAGAAAGATATCTAGGCAATATTCCCTGCACTTCTTAAACATGAATCCTACCAGGTAAACCCATTCGCACCGAAAGTTTTAACCAAGTTCCGGAGTCAAAACAAACATAACCTTCTTATCTTTCTTGACCACAGAACCTTCATTGTGTTATCAATGATTGCTAACGCAGAGATAGAAAATAGAGCGGCTATTATCCTAAACCACTTTGGTTTGAACTGCAAACAACGCACAACAGCCCGAAGCATGTAATCCACTGTAAGCTGCAATTACCATCTCTAAGGGGTTTAGGATGTTTTCAATTGACAGCAGCAAGTACTCTAACTTCACACCTGCCTCCTCCACCCTGCAACGATGCACCCCAACGATGGCGAGAATGAGAGCCGGGCCAGGTTAGATGAGAACCTGAATCAAAGAATTGCAAACTACGGGACACGACCTTAAAAGTTGGTTGGTCATGTAAAAGTTTCTGTGAGTCATAGGGGCATTTTTGTTTAGAATTTAAAAGTTTGCCAACGGAGTTGGAGTAGGTTTTGTTTTACAACATCAAGTCCGTACTCCTCCAAGCTAGCTCTCATGCATTCTGGGAATCGATTATGATGGGTGGAGGGGGGGGAGGGGAGGAGTCTGGTGGGTCATGGCCCAATCCTCACAGGGAACCCTGTGGGTCCTGGGTCTCAAAAGCTTGCAGACTGTTGACCAAAATCAAGATTTACTGAGTTGGCAAATTTGTATCTCACTGATTCTCGTGCTGGTTTTGTTTTTTCCTTCTTCTTCCTCATCTTTTGGTTTTCTTTAGCTAGGAGGTCTTTCTGCTAATGACGATAGATGGATGAATATGGAATATCAATTAAACACCCATATGTATATCTGCTGGCACCTCATTGCTAGATAGATTTGAACAAAATTTATCCCAACCTTACTGTACCTTTCTACTGATCATGATTTGTTCACTGAATGCAACCTGTTAGTCATTCTCTTATTGAAAACAATCTTTAGAGTTTCTTGGAAAATAAGTGAAACCTCAAAACGTATTAGAATTCTCTTGTGTCTCTTTCCAAGTTCACTAGGGAAAATGAAGGAAATTAATTTAAGGCCTGATCAAATTCCCCTTTCTTTGAGCTGGTAACATTAAAAAAATAAATTAAAAAGGCTTATTTCCCTTTAATATGAATCTGGGGAATGTTGGCTTTCACATCCTCACCAAGTTCCTCTTTACAAATTAGAAATTAAACACAAGTCTGCAGATATTCTTTACAACTTCCTTGCAATGCCCAAAGGATCGTCGTATCTGTAACATCAAAGAAGACTGTCACGGCCATTAAGACTAAAAATCCCGTCAGTGGGTAATTCACTGTTGAACACAGGTGAACAGTTTATGAGAGCATCATAACTAGCTTTTGCCCCCCCCCCCCCCATCTGATTATTATAAATCTGAAACTTTTGCTTCAATTAACTCCACAATTTGAGAGATGGTCAAAGGTGATGACACGTTTTCCATTCAAAGATATCTCACTGGGAGATCGAAACCCAAAGAGGATGTTTTTCTTCTAGGGTAAACAATTTAAGTTCCACTTACACACCTTCTGAGCATGAAATAAACTGAGGCTCAAGCCATGCAAAGGAAGTGTGTGTACTGTTTCCAAACATATTTGATCACAATGCAATGTTATAGTAATACACAGAGAGTATCATCTTCATGATGGTTGAGGCTTTGTGAAAGTAACTTTATGAGAAGGCCAGCCAACCTATAAGTAACCCAGAGAGTGTCACTGAATCATTGCATATTCGTCCATGGAAAGTGAGACTTTATTAGGGTTACGTATCAATCACAAATGTAGGCAAAACTGGATACAGTCACAAAGGCACCATCACTGCTTTCCATCATGTGCATGTAGCTGCACAGTAGTTACCACTAACAGTTCTAGTGAACAGAGATAGTTTGGTAGCCTCTCTCCAAGTTTTACAAACAGATTAATTAAAGCAGTTGGTTTGGTGTATCTTTTCTAATTTTCAACACTGAAATCCCCAAACCAATGCATTCGATTGGCTTAACTAATAACTGTAGTGAACTTTCAATTTCAGGTAATTACCATGAAAATATGAAAAATAAAATTGGTAAATTTGAAAAGTTACTAATTTAATTGTTTGCCCGTTATTAAAAGTAATAGGATAAATTGTGTCTGGGTGACAAAATTATTCAAATTAGATGGAATCATTAGTAGAATTTTTATCTTAAATTCAATCAACTTGCAATCATTTTTCTTTTATTATATGAGCATGCAAAATTTCTAGGAACTGGCAAATTTTGCCCAGAAAGTTACAAAAACTGCTTTAAATTGGATCTCACGCTATTGTTGCATTCTTGTAAAGCATCCATGGGAGGAAATCTGAGAACGGTGGTGTTAAAGGGCAAACTTGATTGAACTTTAAAAACTTTTGCTGAAGAATCTATGCCATATTAGGAGTTTTTGTGTGGATTATTTGTACACATTTTATTCCTTTCTCCCATAAAAGTAGGAATTGGTTACATAGTGAGAGAATCGATGATAAAAGTATCTCTCAATTCTCTGAATTCATATAGCGACTGAAGCATATTATTTCAGGCCAGTGCATACCTATTATGCACAGTATCAACCTGTACAATGTCACCTTCACCCATACTAGAGGGTTTCGTAACTAAGGGGAATAATTTGTCCGGTATCGTATCGCAAAATGCTATACAAAATGGTCGAGTTGAAATATTCAAGTGTAAAAATATAAAAGCAGATTTCTTCACAAGAACTGTGGGCATTCAATGAGAAAAAAACTTCAGAGCTCCAGAAAACTTGAACACTTAACTTATACGTGTATACATGTGTACAGTACAATCTCCTCCATGTTTAAAACCATCCAGTGTTATCAACACACTTGTACATACTGTGTCAGTACTAATTGTACTACTATTCTAGCATTACGAACTGTACATACTCATCCTCCGCTCTGCGGACTTGTAATCACACTCGAGACATTTGGCATCTACAGTAGCGTATATGTAGATTTAACTTAGATTATTAAACTGGTACACATGATGTATACTCAAACTGATTGAGAACAAACAGAATCTTCCTTCCTGAATGAAAGACACAGAAGGAAAACGAAAAGAAAGACACTCGACACAAATAATCAAGACAAAAACAACCTCCCACTATCCTATCACCAACAACCACCCCCACCCCCCTCCCTCCCAAACACATATATGGTGTCCCGCCCCCCCTCCCACACATATATGGTGTAACGTTAAGTCATCCATTTCTCTGGTGTCAATTGAAGTAATGTCACTTTAATAAGGTGCAATCATTTAAAAATTCTCACTGATATTATTTTTAATTCATTACTAACTGAAAGTCCCCAAACAGAGACAAGAGAATACCAGGTTTGGTATTACCGAGTTAAAAAGTCAGACCACCGATTCTAATGTTAGACATGTGTTAGAAGAGCGAACACCAATCCTTGAAAAATGTCAAACGATTTATAGATGTCACCACTTCAGTCTCAGGGTTTGTAGAAAAAGCTGGAGAAATCCCTGACTGACAGGAATAGCAAACACTGCTGTCACGAGACAGTACACAGATCGGAAGTGAAATGTCATCGAAATATATTTCAATTTTGATCCAGAAAGGTGAAAAATGGGTGACTGCTGTTCAAGAATGGATAAAAAAATAATCCAGCAGGTGCACACATGTTTACACACACACTGATTATGATGATTATCATTATTCCTTTCAAATCCATAACAGGTTATATGTGTTCAGAGCTATAGAGAGAGAGAACTGTTGACAAACTGTTTATATGTACTGCAAAAAGCATACATGTAGGTACACTGGTACAGTATTTTTCATATATAAAAGGGGCTGGTTTACGTTTGAAGAAAGTCCTGCCAGGAACGAACATCAGACCGTCAAACGGTGTTTAATATCTAGATATTATTTATTATTTCCTTCAAATTCCATAAAACAGTATGTGTTGAGAAAGAGCAAAAAGCACATGTGTAGGTATATATGTATTAAAGCACATAAAAGGTGTTGGTTCCACTTTGAAGAGGATCCCTGCCAGGATCAAAAACATTAGATCCTCTAATATTGTTTATGTGGTTACCAAGAATCCACATCACTTTTACTAACCAGGATGGAAAAAAAGTAATCTCCAATACCTGAATGCAGGCCTAGAATTTCACTTGCTAAAAAATGCCAACTGCATAACAAATCTTCCTTGCTAAAATCAAATTCCTACTGGTGAATTAACACAATTTAAACAACATGTGTCTCAGGTCTAGAATTCACAATTTTAACCCACTTGCTAACAATTGCAATCGCTTAAAAAATTTACACACTAAAAGTTCTCACCAGGCATTTCCCCGGAAATTACAACACCAATCAATTACTTCGCAGGATTTTGAGAACAGCCAAATAAATATTTCCTGATCATAAACAGTAACATGGGAGGGGAGGGCCGGGGTGGGGGGGGGCTTAGGTTGAGTACACGGAAATCATGCCAATTATTTGACAGATGATTTTTAACCGACTAATCATACATTTATGTTCGGCATATCTACTGGCAGAAAAGTGCTTTCTTTTTTAAATTTCAAACAGCAAAATCCACTGGCATTTAGTTAATAAACATAGCCTGGAATGGCTATCGCAACTTACCAAACAGATCCCAAAGATATGAAACATAATCAAAGCCATTTCAAATGCTTACTGTAGTAGCAGTGGCAGAGCGTCCATACACTCAGGGGGGGGGGCGGATGCCCCCCCTGACGGACTCAAATGGACTGCTGGCGCCCTTTTCAGCTTTTTACCACTTTTTACTTATTCGCGATTATTGACTTTTTTTATTGCGCTCTCATCTACCTATTGACATTTGTCACACTTTGTTGGTGTAATTTTCTGACACCTATTTATTCTTTGTTGATCAACAAATTAGCAAGGCCCAGAAAGGGTCATTTCCGGCGATCTAGGGAGTATCTTTACTCCAAAAAATTCTGTACGCTCCGCGCCAACCTGTGGTGGCGCTCCGCTTAGATAGTGTCAAAAGCGCCCCTACAGACCGTTCTCGACCCCCCTGACCGATACCCCCAGCTCCGCCACTGTGTAGTAAGACCTACATATATGCCATCACTTCCTCTTAGACACATATATACTTTTTTTCTTCAAACTTGATAAATTAAGAATAGGATTGAAAACTGGTTAGGAATTGTTAAAAAACACTTACATAATCAAATTGCAGTTTTTATGACAACTTTTGTTTGAAGAGTTAAAAAAAAAAACCCAGATTCACCCCCTTTGCCCATTTGATTTATGGCCCTGAATCAGCAAACTGTCATTTGACTAGACTGTTATGTAAAGAGGAAATGATATATGACACACTGTTGGAGTATTGCTTTGTAACGTGCAATGGTGACCAAATGTAGTAATTTGCCTAGACCTGTCAAACCATTAACTTAGTGTTTACATTTTACATAGCAATCTTCAATATATCTGTTTATCTCATTAGTCACAACATGCTGAAAATGATATGGTTTCATTTGAAAGTTACTGCTATGTACAAGTTCGCATTTGTTTAATAATAATAATAATAATCATAATAATTATTCCGTTGGTTCCATTGTACCAAACAAATCATGATGATTTGCTGTTAACATTGACAGGGATCAAAAGAGAACTATGACTCTTTTCCTCAGTCTTATAAGTCAAAATGATCAGTTGTTTCATAATCACGAGTGTAAATATAAGAGAACTTTCAACTTAATCACCGGTGACCACTATTTCGTCGTTTCAGCATTAGTATTTATATGGGTTCCGTTGTGACCAATCCTTCTGATAATGTCACTTTCTTTGTCATTAATTAAATTCTCATACATTTTTATCAAGTTTTTAAAGTCCTATCATGGACATGGAGAGAGGTTTTGTAGCTCTCCAGTCCAACATACCATATTACATACCACACTCCTACCAAGCACAGACGATTGGTTCCCTGACTAACTCAAAGTTTAGCAAAGTTTGCACACTGTAGGACAGAAAGTACACAGACCCATAGTTATCGCTGGACTTTATATTACATAACGAGTAGTTGAGGATATCTCAGAAAGTCTGTTTATATGCTTTGTGGTCAGACCTCCCACATGAAGGCTTCCTCCTCACAGCATTAACTTCAACAAAAAAAATCCCAAATTTTTCAAATTTGTCATTATTCACTTTTATTATTCCATTCCTAGTGCAACACAAAACAGCAGAACTACTTTACTATTGAAACTTATCAAAATATTAGTGAACCATCCTCCAGACCCATCCCACCCCCTCCCCTACCCACCCCTACCCAACCCTCCCCACCCCCCCCCCCCCTCCTCCACAGTTGATAATTTGAAGTGACAAAGAACACATGCTACAATATTTTAGGTACAATTTTCGAATATATATATTTTTGACTAAGTCTGAGAGTGCTGAGCCTAGCAAGGCAGTCTGTTTACACTTGTGGTGGGACCTCCCAGCTATTAAGTGACATTTCATTGATATCAAAGGATTACTGTAGTGATAACATTTGGGAAATTGAGACTCACTGAGACTCACTGGATGTCAAAGGTCGTAACTAGCTTGGGATCTCGGGAATGAAAGAGGATGTATTAGAAAGCACAGTTTTCTTGTATCTTCTAATCTTTATGCAAATTGTTTCTGACAGCTCAGAGACACAACTTGGTAACTGCATCGTTTTGTTTTGATATGTACACTAAACATCCGTTTATTCTGCAGGAAAGGCAAAAACTTGTTGTTAGATAGTACTACTGTTTGACTAAAGTTTAACAGTTCTAAGTCATAGACAGAGTGAATGATAAAAAGACTACTTGATTCTTTGTCATTCTGGTTTCTCTAAACCTTTGGTCCCAACTCCTAAGATAAACAACACTTTCCATACTAAAATACTGTAGCAGTACAGCTTATAAATTTGACTGTACAATATCACTTTCAAATTTTGGAAAAAGTTCAGAACAATTTTCAGAGTTTGATTTCTAGATTTAATATTTAGCAAAAGTGGAAAATCATATGGGCAAAAACAAATTGGTAGAATTGAATGGATTCATGTGTATTACTTGTTAATGAATATTAATTTCACAAAAAATTAACTGCAATCTTATTTAAAATAAATTTTCAATGAGTACTAATGTAGGTAAGGATTGGTAAAGTATCTGGAAGCTAGCAACCCAACACAGACAGATTCTGGACATACCTGCACACATGTACCAATGCAAATTATGCCAACATATCAATCACCAGCAGCATGAACATTCCAAAAATAAACGGTGTCACTTTGTGAACAGTTGAGAGGCAACTTTATTTTTAGTTCATAGAAGAGATTCTTAATCTAAATTCCTGGGAGTACTTAACTCATTTTTGAAGGTAGCTGGTTTTTGTAGGTCCAAAGTAAACTTGAAGCAAGAAAGTGTCATGTTGCTTCAAGTTCACTTTTGCAAAAATTCATGATATTTTATTAAACTTTCACTCTATAAATGAATTCTTTTTTGTGCCAAACAAACACATTGACCTCCCCTTGAATGTGTACATCAAAATTAAATGTAAAAAAATTAAAACTGACCCATCAAAAATTCACACGTCACCCTGATTAACGATACACAATCACAATGTGGGGACAATAAACCCATCACAAAATAAACAGCTTAATGATGTTACAGTCAGTGTCAGGACTAAGGAGGAGAACAAAATCACCACAAAATGGACGACCTAATGTTACACAGTCACAGTGTTAAGAGGACACCAAAACCATCACAAAATAAACAGCTTAAAGATGATACAGTCACAGTGGCATGACTAAGGAGGACATAACAAAATCACCACAAAATGGACGACCTAATGATACACAGTCACAGGGTTAGGAGGACACCAAAACCATCACAAAATAAACAGCTTAATGATGATACAGTCACAGTGTAAGGGCTAAGGAGGACAACAAAATCACCACAAAATGGACGATATAATGATACACAGTCACAGCGTTAGGAGGACCCAAAAACCATCACAAAATGGACATCACAGAATCACAGTGAATAAAAGAGGACACCGCTCTCAAAGCACACCCGATCTCACCTGATGAGAAAAAAAAGTACAAGCGAGCACTGTATGGACATGAAATTTCTACAGTAAGTTTATATTACATTACACTGCTCAAGGTCAAAGGGGAAAATGGCAAAATGCTAACATTGGGAGACAACTGGTTCAGAGATAACATAAATCCTTTTTTATTTTCTTTCTCATTCCCTATCTTTTCTGTTCATGATATAATTTTTTGTCCTGATATTGTGTCAAGCTGTGGTTGACTACCAGCACTATCTTCTGTTACCAGAAAATGCAGGGTGAGGTCAAGAATTTGTCAGATTTTCAGTCTACAATCTCTTCTAATTTGGGTAATAAGACACAATTTTAACCCCCATTACTGTCAAGTTTACAAAATGATTGATGAGACATGAATGACCCCAGCAGGAGCCAATTCCCAGTAATCAGATTATGCAATGATACCTCCGAGAACATCCCTCTTCCTTGTTCTTTGAACTTCTTTCAATAGGGATTCGTTTTATTTTCAATGAAATGAAGAAAACATAATATTGAGTTGAATTCTCAGAGGTTGACTAGCCCTTCACAGTTTACATCCCAAATTTCAAATCATAAATGCAGTTTTTTGACAGCTTTTGTGATGAAACTCATCACCCCTCCCGCACCACTATCTCATTCCTTTTGCTATTCTCTCTTCCTATTGCCATTCTCTCCATCTTTATCTCTTCCGACATGCAATGTCTTCTTCCTTTCTCCATTCTCTGTCCCTTAGTTCTCCATCTTCCCCTCCACCTCTCCTATTTTTTAGGGATTTTCCTTTCATTTCTTTTTCTTTTTTTCCACCCCCCCCCCACCCTCCCCTCTCCCTACCCTATCCCTCAAAGCTCTCAATTGCCACATGTATGTAAGTAGGAATTTTTTTGTGCACAAGTGTCACTCCACAAAAATTTCTGCTCAATAATGACTCAGTTAATTGCAAACCAGCTTTATGCTAGAGAACTAAGAAATTTATGTTCTCTCAGCTCTCATGCATGTCACAATCAGTCATACTGTTAATTAGGGAACTTCCATGCTGTAAGAAATGTGTCACAGAGATTATAAGCCACTCTTGTGAAAGGATGGTAAATGAATCATTACTGGATCCACACTGTTTAAGAAAAGCCACCCAAGATGGAGCCTGGGCGCGAATAACCAAACAAGTTGATCTGCTACACCAGCCCCCCCCCTCTCACCCCCATGCATTGTGAGTCCTGTATTAACCCTATGATCATGACGGTGTTTCCTCATGTGAGTATCAGGAATAGCTACTACAAATGACGGAAAATTAATGGACACATGTCGCCGTCATTGGTGGCTGTTTGTTGTCACTACCTTGTGTATTGAACTGAAGACCCCCGATAAACAGCTCTGTGTTAGCAAATGGAACTAACAGTTAACAGGACAGCTTCAATAAATGTTTAACAACTCATTTTAATGTGTGTCATAAACTGACATTTTACAGCCTTCATGTACAGCTGCATAAATACAGAATATCTTCCTGTTTCTTATCTGTTCTTCTGTTTTATTTCTTTTCATTCTTTTTCTTCTTCATTTTTATTTTAAGGTTTCCTTTTCAATGTCAATCAGTCATGTCTTAAAAAGTGTTTGTCAGACTCAGATATTACTAGTCAATTTATAGCGAATGGATTGAAATAAACCATAAATTATGTTTTGTGTTGCTTGGTGACAATCAGTAAACGTTGCATTGCTTCCAACTGATCATAAAGCAAATATGTAACTTTTAGCTACTAAGTGAATCTAGTGCAGTGCAATGCGTGTGTATAGCAAAGAAAAAGGGCTACTTATATATCACACCATATAACCACCAACAGCAACTGTGTCTGCACGGCTACCTACTCACCCTCCCTCCCACACCATCCTCCCCCCTTCTTCCACTTGTTATTTTAGGGGGCAGGGTTAGGGGGGTTAGGGTGAATTGTTCACCACAAGCATCTTAAACTATAGCGGCACACTCGTTTCTATTGGCACATTATCTTTCCACACATTCGACGTTTTCCCACTATTTTTCTCTCCACAGTCACATATGTTTGCATGATCAGTTATTCTCCATGCAACATCTGCTATAAAGTCTTTCCCACACTCATAACCTGCTGCTAACCACCTGGCCAAAGACCCTACCCCTCTAGGACACAAACCACCTAGCAGTGTTCACACCTGACCTCACTGATGACTCATTGGAGGGAACCATCTTGTTATTACCCAGGCTGATATTGAAAATTTAAACTTCATGATCTTTTACTCCAGGTACCTACAGTAGTCTCCTTACCATCTAAGTTCTGCATGTTCTCTGCCTGTAGTCATTTTCACTGTCAAGTAGAAAATGTAGCTTTTATTTTGAGTTTTTGTCTCCAATTTCTCTACACTTTACGCAAGTATATATCACTCAAAACACAGATTGGAATTGATCCAATATGACACAGACCTCCTAGTATTTTTCATCAAATGAAGGCTTAAGGTGCAATAAAAATTATTTGACAGTCCTTGGCATTTCGTAAGCGTTATGGGATTTTGGTACATAGTTGAATCTCAAAACAAACCAAAACAAAACTAAAAAGCTGCATACAGTTCTAAGTGTTGTATATATACAGTTTTATAACAAGTTTTAACATGAAAATTATTATTAGCTCACAGCCATTTGGTTGGCAAAATACCATTTAACATTGAGTAAGTGTAGTGATCATGAAATCAAGGCTTTACAACACTGATATTGTTTAAAGGAGAAATAAACCCTATTTTTTTTTGCATCCATTCTTACGTTTTGACAGATGGTCTTTCCAGTAAAAGCAAAAGAAAAGCATAAAAATCCCTTCTTTGAGGTGAAAAAACGATTTGAATGTAGTTCATGTGTCGCGCCATTTTGTTTGAATTGAGCCAGTTCCCGGATGTACCGTGACGAAAGCGAGCCGCTTCGCGTATTTCAAGACAAAATAGTTGCCAATCCCTAAAATAATTAGAATTGTACTTTCAACAATAGTAATGAATAAAATATCGATCAAAAAATATCTTTTGTCTTTATTGATCTGTAAAAATGCTTAAAAAGTGTGTGAAATTTATTATTGTATATATTTTGGGATCTTTTCAAGGATTTGATTTTTAACGTGTTTAGATTGCTTTCCCTGCATACTCAGTCCTAGCGATAGCGTTACTTACGTCCATCATTGCACTCCAATTTACTGTCGAGCAAATATCTTCAAAAAAGAAAATGGAAGCCTTTGGATTGGAATCGTATCTTTTCGAACCAGAATATTCAGAGGATTCAGCCAGTTAATTTAGAACTCTGTTTTGTAAATTTCTTGAGGTACAAGAAGAAGGGTCCTATTCCTATGGCTTCTGAGAACATGACGAACAGGTACTGTACACCCCAGTGAAAGTTCACTCTTTGCCGGATATTTTATTCCATCTGGAATAAAGAAATATCTTTTCCCTTTTTCTGCTCCCTCTTCGGTTAACACAACCAAAGGCTTGGCATTCGGGCATGTAACCGGTGAAATAAGCTAAGAAAGATGCTCGAACATAGTGTGAATAGACTATAACTTGTATGCAAAGCTTCATTGTTTTGAAGTTACGAAGTGGCTCGCCTACGTCACTTTTGAAGCGCCCTCAATCCTCAAATTAACAAAATGGCCGTTGTTTAAATGGGTAAAAAAAATAATTGGGAAATTCGCGTAAAATTCAGGGAAACTATATTTTGCTTAGTAATTTCATAAATGGTATCAGAAAAATATCCCCTACCGCATGTACACTTCAAAAACCCAGAGTTTATTTCTCCTTTAAATAAGTCCTGCTGCATAGTCCCAAAGTATATATGCCACAAAGACGGGAATGGTCACAATTATATCATCAGACTTAAAGGTCGCCAGTGCTTCCTCCCATGCCACCCCCCCCCCCCCGCCCCTTCTCCCTTCCGCTCCTTCCACAAGCCCATTC